>JAJPUD010000227.1:589335-676852 GCA_023553655.1 Myrmecobius fasciatus | reverse complement strand
CTCTCTCTCTCTCTCTCTCTCTCTCTCTCTCTCTCTCTCTCTCTCTCGCGCGCGCGCACACACACACACACACACACACACACAATGGTAGCTAGTTATCATAGTGGACTTGGGAGTCAGAAATATAAGTTCAAATCATAGTTCAGATACTTCCTGACTCTGTGACTCTGGGGAAGTTACTTGACCTCAATTTCCTCATTAAAATTAGGATAATTCAAAGGGTTGTTGTGACAATGAAGTGAGATAACATGTGTAAAATGCTTTATAAACTTTAAAACACTCTATAAATGCTAGTTATTATTATTATTATATTTATATATGTATATGTAGTTTCCCTCAAAAGAATGTAAGCTCCTTGAGGGTTATATGTATGTTTACATTTTTTTAAGTTTTGTTTTATTTTGTTTTTTACATAACATAGTAGATAAAGGTCTGATCTTTTCACTACGACAATTTGGCACCGGTACTACTGATGCACATTAGCTCTGCGACCCTGGGCACCTAATTTTTCTAGCGTCCTAGATAATTCTCTAATACTAAATTGAAGAAAACCTGCAGTGATAGGAGTTTCCTCTTCCAGGAATTTCCTATACCAGTGAGATCATACTTCCAGTGTGTATTCTTATCCTTTTGCATAATACCCCATCGCCTGCTACAAGGTGGATATCTAAGAGATGATTGCAGATTGACATGTGTAACTCTGGCTTCTTCAGTTAGACCCCGAGTTCTCTGAAGGCAGAGACTATGTCTTACACTTCTCTTAGACTGGTTGGTACATTTGCCTATGGGCACATAAATAATATCTAATACTTATTGAGTTAAATGAAAGAGAGTTTTCCTTTGTATATGTTTGAACAGGCAGATGCCTAGAAATGGTCAGGAGCAATTTCACATTTTTCTCCCTAAATAGAAAGCAGGGAGTTCAGGGGCCGAATTTCCCCCCATACATCATCCTAGAATGTTTTTTTTCCTGAAGTCCTCCCCTCTTTCCCATTTTGGCGAGGATCTTTCCTCAGGGGCGATTTCTGATCTGCCCTGTCAGGGTTATTTCCATAAGAGCCTTCATCTCCATTCTGGGAGACAGCAGTAGTCAATCAGATATTCCAGGAGAAGCTCCCAGGATATCGTTACATTATCATTTCTGTCTCTACATTAACATTTTGATTGTCAGGATCTCCTTCACATGGCAGTTATCTCTACCCTCGAGGCTGCAGCCTCTGTAACAAAATTACCAGCATCTTCTCAGTTTCTTTCCAAGCTTATTGAAGCATGCTTGATTCCAAATACAGCAAAGGGGATGTATGAGGGGATCAAGGTGTGGGTGTTTAGACTCCTCCTTGGGGAATCAATGATATGGTGCTGATGGGTCTTGTAGAGGTTTGGGAAGAGTTGAAGAGAAAGAACTAAGAGGATGTCACTTCCCTTCCATCACTGCTCTCTCTATAACTTCATGACCCAATTTCCCATTTGTTGAAGAGTCCCAGCAGAGCAGAACTGAACACCAGATGGGTCCCCAAAGCCTTCTTTTTCTTGGCTAGGAAAAAAATACAGAGCAACTCTAGCCTGTGGAATAACCTGAGTGTTGCAATCTCATGTGGGAAAACGGGTCTCCCATGACTCTCTCTACTTGCCTGGGCTCCATGGGTATCTGTGAATTTCCAACCGGAGGCTGCTACCTGGGGATTCATCATTTCATTAGGCAGTCAGTGTTCTGTGGCTGGTGTCACACTAAAGAAGTGGCTATACCTGTCTGCTTATGAACCCCTGCAGTAGGCAATGGAATCTGTTCCTGGCCTATCTGGGCTTAAAGTTAGCCCCATATCAGAATTACACTCTTTCAGCCAAATTTCCCCTAAGTCTGTTAAATTCTAGACTTCTTGATGGAATTCTTAGAATCTAGACTAAAGTATTCTAAAGTAACTTAAAGGATCATTCTAAAACATTCCACAAAAATAGATAGGATTTCTCCTCTTCTTCCTCCTCATCCCTTTTTTTTTTTTTTGCAAAATTGTTCAATGAAGTTCAGAAGTAAAATATTTAGATGTTCATTCAGCAAACATTGATTCAGCAACTACTGCCTTGCTAGGCACTAGGGGATATACAAAACTGGATTAAAAAGCACTGTATTATACATGAAGCTCCCTGCTCCCTATTATCAGTGCCTTCTTTCTCAAACTACCTTATATTTACCCTACTAAGTATATATTCACATAAATGATTTACTTAATTAATTATGTGCATACTTTCCTCTACTACTTTAGAATATAATAAGTTCTGTTTTAGAGATGGCAAGAATATAGGAGAAAATTTAGGCAATCTAAAAACAAAAGACATAAATAATTTTTAAAGGAGTAAGATCCATAAGGTAGAAATAGTTTCATTATTTGTATCTCTAACCCCTAGCAATACTGCCTGACACAAAGTATGTATTCAGATACTTATTGATTGATAGATTGATTAAACAAGTCTCTATTCTTAGAGAGTTTATGATCTAACAGGGATATAAGACATGAACATAAATAATTGTAATATACATTATAATAAGCGCAATAGAAAAATATAAAATAAAATGTGTTTTGAGAGAGAAAGTTATCACCAGAGGGTCAATCACAGAAGGCCATGTAGTGAAGGTGACACTTTGGCTGGACTTTGAAGGAAGAGTGGAATTCAACAGATGAAAAAGGGGAATGAGAACATTACAGAGGATGGTGAAAACAAGAATAAGAAAATACAGAGTGCGGGGTCTTTAGAAGAAAGTAATTGAAGATAAGACCTGAAATGAAGAATTGTGCCAAGCTATGGAGGGTTTTGAATGTTTATTCTTAACTCAGTAGGCAATGGAGATTTCATTGAATGGTTTTGATCACAGGAGCAACAATACCAGTGCTAAGATTAAGAAAGATCATTCTGACCATGGTTTAAAGGATAAATTGGTGGGAGTTGGGAGTACATTCTTAAATTATTCCCTAACAGCCAGAGCAGTATTGAGAATATATAGTAATTTTAATACATGAGATGAGAGAGTTCAATCAGAATAAACTGTACTGAATTTGAACCATATTCATAGATAAAACTGTTGCCTATACTTATCCTCAACATAAACTTGATCCATAAAAATTTTAAAAACAATTTCAGTAGATGTTACCATTCTATAATACTCATAATCTCCAAGCTATGTAAAATGAAAAGCTTTCCAAATATATGGTGGGGAGGGGGGGGAGAATAAACACTTCCCACTACTATGGTGGTAAGCATTTTGCAAATATATCATTTGATCCTTACAACAATTCTGAGAGATTAGGGCTTTACTATTCTAATTTTACAGTTGAGAAAACAGACAAGTAGAGATTAATAACTTACCCAGGATCACATAGCTAGTAAACATTCGAGGCTGGATTTGAACCCAGGTCTTCCTTTATATATAGCCTATGATAAGAAATCAATACTTTGTGAAAACAGAATAAACTAAAATCTCTTCTCCCTCACTTTGCTTTTTAGTGACATTGAAAAGATGCTTTCAGCAAACTTACAGAAGCTGAGATGACATCTTAACATTTTTATTCAACAACAAAAAGTTGTTTCACAGTCTGCAGTATATTAAATACAAAATAATAAGAGTTGCATAACAACTTATCCCAGGACCTTTTCTATCTGAATTTCATTAAACTATATGAAAAGAACAAGATAATGATGATGAAAATAATTGCCGCCATCACAAATCATCATCACCATTATCATCATGGCCATTTAGCTCTTTAAAATTTGCAAAGTCTTTTATATACTTTATCTCATTTGAGCTTCAGAATAACCCTATGAGAAGTCCTACAGGAACTTAAAGGCAGCTACATGGTTCAATGGAAAAAGCCCTGGACCTAGAGCCAAGAAAAGCTAAATTTAAATCCACTCTCAAAGACTTTCTAGCTGTGGAATCCTGGTCAAGTCACTTCATCTCTATCTGCTTCAGTTACCACTTAAAATGTAAAATAGGAATAATAATTATACCTACCTTCCATGTCTATTGGGAGAATCAAATAAAATATTTTTTTTAAAAATACATTGCACTGGGGCAGAGCCAAGATGGCGGAGTGAAAAGGTGACTTTCTGCCTCTCCTCCGATCTTCTCTCAAATCAACAATAAAATAAGCCTCCGAACTGATCTTCAAGTCAACGAACTCAGAAATATTTGGGCACGGCTCTCTGAATAACTTCATATCAGGTTAGTCGGACTCGGGCAGAGAGATAAATAGACGACAACTGTGCAGGCCGGAAGTGAGGGTGGGACTCAGCTCAGCTCAGCGTGGAAGAAATTCCAAACTCCAAACTCCAAATTCCAAACACCTGGAGTTTATCTGAGGCACTCCGGACACTCTGCCCTGATTGGGGGCAGGTGTTCTGGCAGACTTGCCTTGTTTAAGGAGTAATTCGGACTTAGTCCTAGCCCCCACCGGCCCAGCACCTTAAGTCAACTCGCCGAAGTGCCCCAGGGCAAAGCTTTTTGCAGCTGCCGCTTTTTTTTTCCCTGCCTTAAAGAGATATCCACACTGTCTAAAAAAAAAAATATGATGAAGAAGCAAAAGAGAGCTCTCACCATAGACAGCTTTTATCAAGGCAAAGAAACGACCTCAGATACAGAGGTTTCTTTAGACAAAAATCCAGAGAACATCAGCCAGGACCATCACTGGTCCCCTTTTCAAAAGGCCTTTCTGGAAGACTGCATAAAGAACCTCAAAAGAGAGCTGGAGGATAAATGGGAAAATAAACTGAAATCAGTGCAAGAAGGATATGATACCCTGCAAAAAAGATATGAAAAAGACACCAATTTATTAAAAAATAAAATTAGTGAAGTGGAAAAAGAGTGCAATGAACAAATTGGCCAGTTACAAAAGGAGCTTAAAAAGGTAACTGAAGAAAACAACACTTTAAAAATAAGAATTGAACAAATGCAAGTGAATGACTCAATAAGACTTGAAGAATCAGTCAAACAAAAACAAAAAAATGAAAAATTAGAAGAAAATATGAAATATCTCCTAGGAAAAACAACTGACTTGGAAAATAGATCTAGGAGAGACAATCTAAGGATTATTGGACTTCCTGAAAGCCATGATGAAAAAAAGAATTTAAACACTATCTTCCAGGAAATCCTGAAAGAAAACTGCCCTGAGATTGTAGAATCAAAGGGCAAAATCACCATTGAAAGAATTCACCGATCACCTCCTGAAAGAGACCCCAAAATTAAGACCTCAAGGAATATCGTGGCTAAATTTCAGGACTATAGCACCAAGGAACAGATTCTGCTAGCAGCTAGAAAGAAACAATTCAAATACCGAGGTTCAATAATTAGAATCACACAGGATTTGTCAGCTTCCACACTGAAGGATCGAAGGGCATGGAACCAGATATTCCGAAGGGCAAAGGAACTTGGATTACAACCAAGAATAACCTATCCAGCTAGAATGAGCATTATCCTCCAGGGAAGAAGATGGTCATTCAATGATATAGGTGAATTTCACCTATTTCTAATGAAAAGACCGGATCTGAACAAAAAATTCGACATCCAAACACAGAACTCAAGAGATGCATAAAAAGGTAAAAAGGAAAAGTCTCTTGAGAACTTTATTTTTACTAGGGAGATACTCAAAGTTTGGGGGTATAATTAACTAGATATTACTTTGATAATATGAAAAAGAGAACTAGAGGGGAAAATATTGTCATACTGGGGAAAAGAGGGAAAAAGTGGTAAAATAAGATCTAAAAAAAAAAGGAGGTAAAAACAAGGTAAAATCACTTGAAGAGGCAAAGAAAACCTAATATAATTGAGAGAAAGAGGAGAGGGAGATGAGCACTGTGTAAATCTTACTCTCATCAGGTTGGGCTCTAAAAGTGTATATCAGACATCTGATTTCACATAGAAACTTGTCTGTTGCTAGAGGGAAGTGGGAGGAAAAGGAGGAAAAGTAAGGGACAAACTAATAGAAGGGAAAATAGAAGAATCAGGGGAAAGGAGTAAAAACAGGGGGAGGGGATCTAAAGGGTGAAGTATTGTTTGGGGGAGGGGGTCATCAAAAGCAAAGTACTGAGGAGGGGGGAAGGGAGAAAGGGGAAAGGAAAGGGGAAAACATAACTTGGGTAAATAAGATGGCAGGAAATAAAGAATTAGTTATTCTAACTGTGAATGTGAATGGGATGAACTCTCCCATAAAGCGGGAGTTGATATCAGACTGGATTAAAAACCAGAATCCCACAATATGTTGTCTACAAGAAACACATTTAAAACATAGTGACACATACAGAATGAAGGTAAACGGCTGGAGCAGAAAATATTATGCTTCAGGTGAACAAAAAAAAGCAGGGGTAGCAATCCTTATCTCAGATCAAGTAAAAGCCAAGATAGATCTAATCAAAAGAGATAAGGAAGGAAACTATATTTTATTAAAGGGTACCATAGATAATGTAGCAATATCTATATTAAATATATATGCACCAAGTGCAATAGCACACAAATTCCTAGGGGAGAAATTAAGAGAGATGCAAGAAGAAATAGACAGCCAAACGATACTAGTGGGGGATCTCAACCTTGCTCTCTCAGAATTAGATAAATCAAACTACAAAATAAACAAGAAAGAAACTAGGGAGATAAACCAATTGTTAGAAAAGTTAGGTATGATAGATCTATGGAGAAAGTTGAATGGAGACAGTAGAGAGTTTACTTTTTTCTCAGCAGTCCATGGAACATATACAAAAATTGACCATATATTAGGGCATAAAAACCTTAAAATCAAATGCAGAAAGGCAGAAATAGTAAATGCATCCTTTTCAGATCATGATGCAATAAAAATCACATGCAATATAAGGCCAGGAGAAAATAAACCAAAAGGTAATTGGAAATTAAATAATCTAATCCTGAAGAATGAATGGGTGAAAGAGCAAATCATAGACACAATCAATAATTTCATCCAGGAGAATGACAATAAGGAGACAACATACCAAAATTTGTGGGATACGGCCAAAGCTGCTATAAGGGGCAATTTTATATCTCTAGATGCTTACTTGCATAAAATAGAGAAAGAAAAGATCAATGAATTGGGCTTATTATTAAAAAAAACTAGAAAAAGAACAAATTAAAAACCCTCAATTAAATACCAAATTGGAAATTCTAAAAGTAAAAGGAGAAATTAATAAAATCGAAAACAAGAAAACTATTGAGTTAATAAATAAAACTAAGAGTTGGTTCTATGAAAAAACCAACAAAATAGATAAGCCTTTAGTTAATTTGATAAGAAAAAGGAGAGAGGAAAATCAAATTGTTAGTCTCAAGAATGATAAGGGAGAACTTTCCTCCAATGAAGAGGAAATCAGAGCAATAATTAGGAGTTACTTTGCCCAACTTTATGCCAGTAAGTTTGATAATCTAAATGAAATGGAGGAATATCTACAAAAATATAGATTGCCCAGGTTAACAGAAGAGGATATAAATTATTTAAATAGCCCCATATCAGAAAAAGAAATAGAACAAGCCATTAACCAACTCCCTAAGAAAAAATCTCCAGGGCCAGATGGATTTACATGTGAATTCTACCAAACATTCAAAGAACAATTGATTCCAATACTACACAAACTATTTGAGAAAATAGGGACAGAAGGTATACTGCCAGAATCCTTCTATGAGACCGATATGGTGCTGATAGCTAAACCAGGTAGGGTAAAAACTGAGAAAGAAAACTATAGACCAATTTCCCTAATGAATATTGATGCAAAAATTTTAAATAAGATATTAGCAATGAGATTACAGAAAGTCATCCCCAGGATAGTACACTATGACCAAGTAGGATTTATACCAGGGATGCAGGGCTGGTTCAATATTAGGAAAACTATCAGCATAATTAATTATATTAATAACCAAATTAACAAAAACCATATGATTATCTCAATAGATGCAGAAAAAGCCTTTGACAAAATCCAACACCCTTTCCTATTAAAAACACTAGAGAGTATAGGAATAAATGGGCTTTTCCTTAAAATGATCAGCAGCATCTATTTAAAACCATCAGCAAGCATCATATGTAATGGAGACAAACTAAAACCATTCCCCATAAGATCAGGAGTGAAACAAGGCTGCCCACTGTCACCATTACTATTTAATATTGTATTAGAAATGTTAGCTTTAGCAATAAGAGAAGAAAAAGAGATAAAAGGAATCAGAGTAGGTAATGAAGAAACCAAATTATCACTCTTTGCAGATGACATGATGGTATACTTAGAGAACCCTAGAGACTCAACTAAAAAACTACTAGAAACAATTCACAACTTTAGCAAAGTTTCAGGATTCAAAATTAATCCACATAAATCATCAGCATTCTTATATATTACCAACAAAGTTCAGCAGCAGGAGATACAAAAAGAAATTCCATTCCAAATAGCAGATGATAGGATAAAATATTTGGGAATCTATCTGCCAAGGAAAAGTCAGAAACTATACGAACTAAATTACAAAACACTTTCCACACAAATAAAATCAGACCTAATCAATTGGAAAAATATTAAGTGCTCATGGGTAGGCAGAGCGAACATAATAAAAATGACAATACTACCCAAACTAATCTACTTATTTAGTGCCATACCAATCAAACTCCCAATAAATTATTTTACAGATCTAGAAAAAATAGTAGCAAAGTTCATTTGGAAGAACAAAAGGTCAAGGATTTCAAGGGGATTAATGAAAAAAAAGGCGGATGAAGGTGGCCTTGCTGTACCAGATCTAAAACTATATTATAAAGCAGCGGTCATCAAAACCGTTTGGTACTGGCTAAGAAATAGAGCAGTCGATCAGTGGCACAGGATAGGATATCAGGACAATCTAGGCAATAACCTTAACAATCTAGTATTCGATAAACCCAAAGACCCCAGCTTTTGGGATAAATACTCACTATTTGGCAAAAACTGCTGGGAAAATTGGAAACTAGTGTGGAAGAAATTAGGGCTTGACCCATACCTAACACCACATACCAAGATAAGATCTAAATGGGTTCATGATCTAGATATAAAGAGGGACTTTGTAAGCAAGTTAGCAAGAGGAACGTAATATAATTTATCTCTCAGACCTGTGGAGATGGAATAAATTTATGTCCAAAGAAGACCTGGAACTCCTAATTGAACACCAAATGGATAATTTTGATTATTTTAAGTTAAAAAGTTTCTGTACAAACAAAATAAATGCAGACAAGATTAGGAGGGAAGCATCAAATTGGGAAATCATTTTTACATTTAATGGTTCTGATAAAGGCCTCATTTCTAAAATTTATAGAGAATTGTCTCGTATATATAAGAATTCAAGCCACTCTTCAATAGATAAGTGGTCAAGGGATATGAACAGACAATTTTCAGATGATGAAATTGAAACCATCTGTAGTCATATGAAAAGTTGCTCCAAATCACTACTCATCAGAGAAATGCAAATTAAGACAACTCTGAGATACCACTACACACCTGTCAGATTGGCTAAAATGACAGGAAAAGATAACGACGAATGTTGGAGGGGATGTGGGAAAACTGGGACACTGATACATTGTTGGTGGAACTGTGAACGGATCCAACCATTCTGGAGAGCAACTTGGAACTATGCCCAAAAAGTTGTCAAACTGTGCATACCCTTTGACCCAGCAGTGTTTCTACTGGGCCTATATCCCAAAGAGATCTTAGAGGAGGGAAAGGGCCCCACACATGCAAGAATGTTTGTGGCAGCCCTTTTTGTGGTGGCTAGAAACTGGAAACTGAAGGGATGCCCATCAATTGGAGAGTGGCTGAATAAATTATGGTATATGAATGTTATGGAATATTATTGCTCTGTAAGAAACAACCAGCAGGACGATTTCAGAGAGGCCTGGAGAGACTTGCATGAACTGATGCTGAGTGAAACGAGCAGAACCAGGAGATCATCATACACAGCAACAACAGTATTACATGATGATCAATTCTGATGGATATGGCTCTCTGCAACAAAGAATTGTCTCAAACCAGTTCCAATTGTTCACTGAAGAAAACCATATACACCCAGAGAGAGGGAAATGAAATATGGACCACAACGTAACATTTTCATGATCTCTACTGACATTTGTTTGCATTGTGTTGCCTTTCTCTGATTCTTTTTTTTTTTCTTGTAGATAGGATTTTTCTTGCGTAACTTCTCAAGCATTTCAACATTATTAGCATGTAGTGGACTTCCTGCCATCTAGGGGAGGGGAGGGGACTGGGTGTAAAATTTGTAATGGAAAGCTTTGTAAAGATCAACGTTGGGGAACTACCCATACATATGTTATACAAATAAAAAGCTTCAATAAAAAAAAATAACGCATTAAAAAAAATACATTGCACATTTTAAAATGCTAAATAAATGTTAGCTATTATTCATATTATCTTTCCTCCAACTCTCACCATTTTACCAATGAAGGAACTGGACTCAGAGAAGCAGATGGATTTACCCATCATTATAGAATAAGAGAGAACATCAAAACCTAGAACTCTAAGTCTGGTATTGAGTTCCATGCTACAAGTTTGCCCACTTAGCATGGGCCCCATATGTACAAAGCCATAGACTCTTTGGACTAAAAAAGATTATTTTGGGGGAGTTTGCTATTTACTCAGCATTCTCCTGATGGAAGATCTGATTAATAGGCCAAGTAGTCCAAAGCATAGCAAACAGACAGAAATAGAGCTTATTCCCATAGAGCCCAAGGTAGGCTTTTCTGCCTCTCTTTGGAGCCCTCCTTAAGAATCTGCTTTGCAAAGGCCAGAGTTAGGCCACAGTCTCTGCATCATATTTATTGTTATATCCCAAAGAGCTCCTCAAAGTTAAATTGCACATGATAGCGCAAAGACAAAAAAGAAAATAGTACTTTTTTCCAACTGTAGTTTTAAAGAGCAATAGGAAGTTGATGAGGTGGAGAGATGCAAAGAGGGTGTATTAAAAAGACTTTTTCTATCCCATCAGTCCCTCCATATATGCAGTCTTACAGTTTATTACATTTGTCATTAATATGACAACCACAAATGATCCTATGCCATCTCCCTTGTGAATGTTTCCTCAAGTGCTCTTCCCTCTGTCTCTCTCATCATCAAGAAATTACTATAGAATCAATCTCAGCTGAAGCTTTCTAACCTTACTTTTTGTGCTGTTATAAATTCAGATCATTTATTAAAAATTTATTAAGCACCTAACATGTGTAAAGCTTAGGTTTTTAAAGTCAAAAAAAAACAATTCCTATCATCAAAAACTTTCTCTATTATATTCCACTTTTTGGATGATGGTATGAATCATTAGGTAGTTAAGTCAATACCTAATATCTTGAAGGAGTGAACAGCAAATCAATACAATAAGAATAATGTTAATAATAGAGCTCTTAGTTTTGTGAAGTACTTTACCTATATTATCTCATTTGATATTTCCAACAATTCCTGTGAGGTAGATGCTATTTTTATGCCCATTGTATAGATGTTCCAAACTACAAAGTTGAGAGAAGTCCATTAACTTGTAAAATGTAGAACTGAAAGTTATTGCATTGAGTTTAAAACTGGACTCAAACACTAGTTGTATGATCCTGGGCAAGTCACTTAATACTGTTCACCTCAGTTTCTTCATCTCTAAAATGAGCTGGAGGGGGGAAATAGCAAACCACTCTTGTATCTTTGCTAAGAAAATCACACATGAGGTCACAAAGAATTGGACACTCTGGGAAAACTCAACAACAAAAGATGGAAGGGAATCTAAAATTTACATGTGACCTTGGGCCAGTTTCTTTATCTATAAATTCAAAGGTAGACTAGAAGATTTTGAAGATCCCTTCTAGTTCTATTATTCTTTTTGTAGTATGCTTTGAGATCCTCAGAGAATATGCTATGGAAGTACTTTCATGTGATTTTGAAGGGCATTAAATAAGTTGTTTATCTTTGGCAATGAATTTTGATGTCCAACAAAATGTTTTTCCATGATAGTGTCTTCCAAATTATCTGACTTTCTCAGGGGACAAACTTTTTGTTGAAAAATATCCCATTTACCTTCAGTTCTGAGCTTGGATTATATCAGCTACTGAGGGAGAAGAAGAAGCCATTTTCTCCTTTTTTGTAATGGCCAAGGCAAGTCACTGAGCTATCTTTTAAAAGGTCCCTTTAATCAAATTAGATCATTACTATGGACTCCAGAGTAAGTTACCAAATTGCCAAGTCTTCTTTATTCAAATTGATTCCCAGTTTAACCTTAATCTCCTTCCCTGGTGAATAAGACTCTCTTCGTTTTTGCTACAAGCTGATGGAGTTGGAGCTTTTGTCAATATCAGGGATGTAAAATTAGCCATCAATTTCCAGAACTGTTTAGAATGCAAGAGCCAAGAAACTTAAAATTCCATTCATTCCCAGGAAATGTACTTTGGATGTACATCCCCAATGTACATCCAAAGTACATTTCCATTGGGGAAATCCTAGGGATGGGGTCTTCCTTTGCCTTCTTTTTCTTATGCAGGTGGAAATCTTATCTCTTTAGTTGATTGCAGTGATGATAAAAACATTGTACAGATTCTGCCACTAGCCGGATTGTGTAATCTTTTAAAAAGTCACTTCCCTTCCCTGGAACTGACTTTTCTTATATATAAAACAAGGAGAATAAAATGGTTACAAAGTGAAGAGAATAGAATGAGGAAAATAATTTATACAGTAGCAACAGTATTGTAGAGTTAACTTTAAAAGGCTTGGGAACTCTGATCAACACAATGACCAATCACAATACCAAATTCTATGTTTGTATACATATTCTATTTTTCTTGATTTCTTGATGGGAGAAAGGTAAGAAGGAGATATTTGAGCTGAAAATAAAATAATTTTTTTTTAATTCAGGGAGAAGCAATAAAAAAATTTAAATGCTTTCCACATTTTTTTTAAAAGTGAGCATGAATCTATCCCTAAGGTCTATCCTAGCTATAACATTCTGTTATCTGAGGTTCATTCCAGCTCTGATCTTCTTTATTCTAAGGTTCTTTTTTTCCTGAGGAAAAAAAGAAACCTTTGCTTTCACATTATCATCCTAAACTTCTCTCTTTTTCTCAACCATCGCTTCTAGTCTCTACTTCCTTAACCCCCACTCTATGCCCTTCCAGTTATCTTGTATTTCAATAAAAGTAGACTAACCCCTTCATCTGTTATCTTCCTATTCTCTTTTATCTCCATACTTTTGTTCCCACTAGCCCCCAGACTTCTTACTTCTCCATATCTACACTTGTTTAAATCCTCCTTCCTTTTCTTCAAGGTTCAACTAAGGTGCCTCCTTCTCCTTCCCTGACTCCCTTCAGTCAAAAATGACCTCTCTGTCCTCAGATTTCTCCTACCACTTTATCTAGGCATCTCTTTCAATTCTTATATTGTGTTTTGAATTATACTTGCTTCTAACTCCTTTTCCCCCCAGATTGTATGTTCCTTTAAAGCAAACAGAAACTATTTCTTATTTAATCTTTATATCCTCAGCACTTAGCTACAATAATTTGTAGGAAAATGGTTATTTTAAGAATAAGCACTCTATAAATATGAGTTAGTAACTTGATAACCATAACAGTAATATTTATTAAAATAGATTAGCCATCTACTAAGATTACCAATGACTTTTCAAGTAAAATAAAATCATCTACTCATGGAGTTCAAGGCCAACCTCATCTGAGAAACCTCAATTTCTTCCTTCTTCAAACCCCTTAAAATAGTAATAATAATAGTTCACATTTGTATAACACTATATAACTTACAATAGACAACCATTTTGTGGTTGATAAAGCCCAGCCCCAAGAGATTTATTTGTACAAGGTCACATATTTAGGAAGAAATAGAGCCCAGGATTTGAACCCAGATCTTCTAACCAAAAGTGATTGGTTTTTGGTTGAAGATGAAGGAATGAAAGGTTAATGTACATTATTTTTTTCAAATTTTAAAGAATTAAATTAGCATTTATTAAAATTTTTAAAAATCAAAAGCAGGTACGTGTATCTATGTATATTAGACCCTTGTGAAGACTCTTAATGATAATCTGTACTTCCTCTGGAGTCATCAAAATAGGAAGCTGAGTCTTTTTTTATTTATTTTTTAAAATAATTTCAATAATATTTTATTTTTCCAATTACCTGCAAAGATAGTTTTCAACACTCATTCTTGTAAGATTTTGAATTCCAAATTTTTTTTCTCCCTCCATCCCTTATCTCCCCCCTCCCCAAGACAGCAAGCAATCTGATACAGGTTATACATGTACAATCATTTTAAGCATATTTCCATATTAGTCATGTTGTTTAAGAAAAATTAAACCAGAAGGGAAAAAACCCAAGAAAAAAATCAAACAAAAAAGGTGAAAATAACTGTGTTTTGATTCACACCCAGTCTCCATAGTTCTCTCTCTCTGGATACAGATAGCATTTTCTATCCCAAATCTATTGAAATTGTCTTGGATCACTACATTGCTAAGAAGAGCTAAATCTATCATCAAATAATCTTGGGAAGCAAAAAGTCTTTTTGAAAATTATAATTATTTACTCAAATGTCCAAATGCTTTGACCTAAAGACTCCATTGTTAGGTATATATCCCAATGAGTCAAAGATAGAATGAAAGGCCAAAGACGCATCAAAATGTTTATAGCAGCATTATTTGTAGTAATAGATAACTAGAAACAGGTGGGAATGGTTAAACAAATTCTGAATTTAATGAAATATTGAGTCATAAAATGAAGAATACAAGAAGGCATAGGAAGATTTAAGTGAATTAGTAGTGCAAAGAGAACTAAACCAGGGAAACAATATGCACAATGGCTACAACAATGTAAATTAAAAGACTGATCAAACCTGAATGACCTAGCTTGACCCCGAAAAAGGGAATGTAAGAATCCATCTTCCATCTTTACAGCAATAGGGTAACTGTGAATGCTTCTCTCTACATATATATATATATATATGTATATATATATATATCCAACCTTGATTGACATCCTTATTAATTTTGCTAAATTCTTTTTTTTTCCTATTTGATTCTTTGAGATCAATCGATATGAAGCACTTAAATATACCTCCTGGCACTGTGCTAGGTGCTGGGAATACAAAAACAAAAATGAAATCATCCCTTCTGTCAAAGAGCTAATAAAAGGAATGGCTCTGAGAAATGGGAGAAGAGAGATACTGGAGAATGAAGGTGATCTAAAAATAAAATATGTCAATAAAATTTTGATTTTCTTTTTGTAGGCAATCGGAATTGACTAGGAAGAGTCTGAGGCTGGATTTGAACTTAGGTCAGGAGGACCTATCACCTATGCCACTTAAAATTGTAATTTTTAAAAAAGTTATCACTGTCAAGTTTTCAAGTGAGAAGGTTAGGTTGATTTTCTGTTTCCTTTCTCTCTGGAGCAGAGACTAAGATGCTAAAATCTCTGAACAGTGGGTGTGCAACTGAACATAATTCTCCACTTGCTTCCCACTCAGACCCTGCAAGGAGTGCTTTAAGGCAAATGCAGCTTATTTCTTTGGAGTATCACAATGTCAGCTACTCACTGGCAGAGAGATAGGCACCCATGGAGGGTCTTTTAGTAAGGCATTTTCTTAATACGCTCTCTCTCAAAACCATCCTCATTAGTACCTCTGTTCTTTGTATTTAGTAATTTAAAAAGTCATGAGGGGATAATTTAGTTGTTGCTTTTCTTTAACACATATGGTTCTCCCTTTCTTTCCCTTCCATTCCCTAAAATATTTACTTTTCAGGGAGACAAAAGACCTGGGTCTAGTCCTAGATCTTCCACTAATTTATTAGCTATGATTTGGGGTAATTTACCTTCTCTTAGACATGTTTCCCTGATCCTTTATAGCTAGCAAGTTGAACTAAATGATCATTGAAGTTCCTTCTAACTCTGAGCCATAGTCTCTAGATCTTATCACAATTCTTCCCTTTGGCCATTTTTTTTGTCTAAGCTCACTGCCTACTCTCTGTACTAGTGACAGCACCCTAGTGAATGGCTAAACTGTGCTAATAAGTGTTTCTGGACAATGCCAGCTTCTTGAGAAAAGTATTTGATACATAGCCCCAGAAATTGGAGGATCATCAAGGGATGTGGCCATGACTTGGGGGAGCCAAAAACTCTAGCTTTGTTCTTCACTATCACCATGAGTTATTAGACTGAGGTCCATTGGGAAAGGGATTGCTTTCCATTGACAAATCTGTGTTGTGCTGTATGGCTGATGTATGGGTCTCTGGCTTTAAAGGCGGATTCACCAAAATGTCAAGGAATTGTTAAGTAATCCCCCAGTAGAAGAATCCAAGCTTTTAGGATAATACCAGGAAGTGAAAAGGTTCACAACGAAAAGAGTACTGAACTTAGAGACATAGAATTTGAAATGAAATTCAAATTTGCATTATGAGAAGACACCCCTAATCTAACCCTCTCAGGAGATTGGAGATCCATAGATGTTATACATTGCATTTTTTCAATCAGTTGTGTTGGGTTTTTCTCCCCTGTAAAAAGATACTATTTGTCATATGGAATGATTCTCTGTGAAGAAATGGGGGAAAGATACTTGGGATAATAATGGTTGTCTCAAAAAGAAATATAAAATATTCCCCCTCCTGAAAATCATTAAAATAAGAAATAGAAAATATCCATAAAAACTTATTTTTCAAAAATATCTAATTTTAATACTTAGCTACCTGTGGGACTTTAAGCAAGTGACTTTATCTTTATGAATCTCAGTTTTTTTTGTGTGAAACAAGGGAATTGGACTTCTAGTTCTAGATCTATACTCCAAGACTTAGAGACTAAGCAAAATATTAGAGAATTGCTATCCTACTTCATGTTTGTTTCTCTTCCAAGATGGGATCCAAAGAATAGGATGGGGCTATAGATTAAAACTACATAAAAACCTGAGGGGAAGAGAAGGAAGATGAATCTATTAGATTTACATTGAGTCTTTTATGTTGGGATTGATTTTTTAGGGTTTTTTTTATTTTCTATGTGGTAGGTTGTTTTTATCCATTGTGCATTGTTGCCTTGAGTGACTTTATGGGACAATGGTGTCAAACTCAAATAGATAGGGAAACTAAACAATATATAAAGATTTCTGTGGGCAACATAATTGGCTTAGAAAATTACAAATTACCATTATCTATGTTTTGTTGTATTTTGTTGTATTGTATTATATTTATTTTGTTGTATTTATATTTATTAAATATTTCTCCAAACACTGATGCATTGTTGGTGGAACTGTGAATGGATCCAACCATTCTGGAGAGCAATTTGGAACTTCGCTCAAAAAGTTATCAAACTGTGCATACCCTTTGACCCAGCAGTGTTTCTATTGGGCTTATATCCCAAAGAAATCTTAAAGGAAGGAAAGGGCCCCACCTGTGCAAGAATGTTTGTGGTAGCCCTTTTTGTAGTGGCTAGAAACTGGAAACTGAATGGATGCCCATCAGTTGGAGAGTGGCTGAATAAATTATGATATATGACAGTTATGGAATATTATTGTTCTGTAAGAAATGACCAGCAGTACAGTTTCAGAGAGGCCTGGAGAGACTTGCATGAACTGATGCTGAGTCAAACGAGCAGAACCAGGAGATCATTATACACGGCAACAACAATACTATATGATGATCAATTCTGATGGATATGGCTCTCTTCAACAATGAAATGTTTCAAACCAGTTCCAATTGTTCAGTGAAGAAAGCCATATACTCCCAGAGGGATATGAAATGTGGACCACAACATAACATTTTCATGTTCTCTATTGATGTTTGCTTGCATTATGTTTCCCTTCTCAGATTTTTTCTTGTAGATCTTACTTTTCTTGCACAGCAAGATAACTTTAAAAATATGTATACACATATTTGATTTGTCAAGTATTTTAACATAATTAACATGTAGTAGACTTCCTGCCATCTAGAGGAGGGGTGGGGACTAGGGAGGAAAAATTTGTAACAGAAAGCTTTGCAAGGGCTAATGTTGAAAAATTACCCAAACATGTGTTTTGCAAATAAAAAGCTTTAATAAATAAAAAAAATATCTATATGTTTTACTTATGCAGTGAGAATACTTTTATGTTGTTTTTTGCTTCTTTTCACCTAGATTGTCTTTCATTTCTAAGTATTTGCCTTCCCAATTTACAGTTTTCTCCTATGTTTAATGAGGCTTACTATTGCAACCAGTTTTTTCTAATTTTTGCCTTACAGGCCATGAATTCTGCTTTCATAATTCACTTTTGAATGACACATAAACATGTTGTGGATCCATCTCCTCAAATTCCCCAGAGATTTCTGTTTCACCAAGTATTGGACTATTTTCCTTTGTTTTATAATATATATTCATAGATATCTAAATTCATTTACTGCATCTAAGGGTCATATTCCCTTTATTGTTACTGCTTTTCCCATTGATTTACAAACTTATGTTCAAGATCTTTGAAATCTGGTTCTTTCAGTCTTTTTGCCCTTATCTTCCTCTATTCCTCATTTTCTGTCTTTTTCCCCTCTGATCTTTCCTGCATATAGGATCCCAAGCAGTCTCAGCTTCTTCTCACACTGGGAAAATCACAATTCATCAGCTTATGTCAGAATTCACTCCATTTAAATGGTGTGTTCTTCTCCTCAGATTTAATAGAATGTACATCCACACACCCTCGAGTACACACACACACACACACACACACACACACACACACACAACACAGTGTCTTCTCCTGGTATCCTGCCCTACTCCCTGTTTCTTAGTTCTTTAGCACAGCATCAACAATTCAGAGCTTAGCAGTGCTGTTGCTACAGGGTTGTGGTCCCTAGAAGCTCTTGTTCCTGAGAGGCTGTTGCCAGTAGAGTGTTTTAACCAGAAAAAAGCTCCATAGCCTAGAGCTAGAGTTTTCGGGGGGGGGGCGGCAGAAGTAGGGTGGGTTTTGTTGAAAACCTGTGTTGTGTTCTTGGGTCTGTTAAAGTAGCCTTATTACTAATATTATGGGATGTGGGAGAGGGGTACTGAGTAAGTGCAGGGTCAATGAAGTTCGGTTCATAGGGGGGTTTTTTGGGTAGGGAAGACATGCTAATCTTATTTTGGATTTTAAATATTCTGGAGGCTTTTTAAACTTTTTCCATCTAGGACCCCTTTTCACTGAGAAATTTTTACATGACACCAGGTATATAGGTACACAAAATAATATACAAATCAAACATTTAGTGATAATAAATCATAAAGAAACTTATTTTAAAACATTCTTTGATATACATATATATTTACCATTTATTAAAGAAGAAAGCAAATTTATATACTAATAAAATGGATGTGCTTATTTTTACACAAGGAATTAAATCTTAGCAGAATATTTGATACATTTTATTGTTGACAAATTTTTCATGACACCCATATTCAGTTATGTGATTTTATATAGGGTCACGACTCCCAGTTTAAGCTTTCTCCTAGACCAAGGAGACTACTAAAGTTGCTCAATCTTTAGTATATATTTTCTGCTTTATAAAGGTTTGAGAGGTCATGAGGATCAGAGAAAATGTCTAGTGCTCCATCCTGTTATTTCTGTGAAATGAAAGTTCTCCCATTACATTTTAATTTAATTCCTTTGTACTCAGGGGTATTTCAGGCCACATTGGTTTTTGACACTTCTCATCTGTGAGATCAGGGATCTCTAGAAATAATCCTAGAAGGGGGCAAAACCTGGAAAAGAATTATGGTTTTTGGAACCATAAACTAAAGATACTTGACTTCTTCCAAAGATGGTTAATCCTTTACCTCCTCAGGTAAAGGTTCTTCTTTGGTATAGTTCCAGTTATTAGATAGTTCTTACTTACCTTGGGTCTAAGCAGGTAGGTGATACAGTGGATAGAGCACTAGGCTTAGAGTCAAGAAAGCTTGAGTCAAAATCTGGCCTCAGACACTTATTAGCTGTGTGACACTAGTGTCTGCCTCAGTTTCCTTAGCTATAAAATGGAGATAATAAAAGCATATACCTCCCAGATTGTTATAAAAATCAGACGAGATAACTTCTGTAAAACATAGAGCACAATGCCCAGCACATAGTAAGTAAAACATAAATATTTGTTTCCTTCCTTCCTAAGTTTGCCTCTTTGCAAATTCCACCATTATTGTACCCTTTGAGACCATATAAGTCGAATTTCTCTTCCAGAAGACAGTTCTTCAAATACTCTTAAGAGAGCTATTATGGCCCTTTTAAGTCTTTATTAGGCTGAAGATTTTCATTTCTCTTGAGCTTCTACTCACCCAGGGAATACTAATAAAGAAAGTTGAAAAGGGTACAAAAGTATGTCTAATTTTAAGTTGACTCCTGGGAAATTGTGAATTGGATAGGCTGTCAAGGGCCTCTATTCTAATTCCTATCATCCTACTTTTTCTCATAGCCTTGACCTTAAAGAATTATCTTAATCCCCTAGTTTCTACTAGCTTTGAAATATAAATATGTGAGTTTTGTTATTGTTGTTCAGTCATTTTTCATATCCAGCACTTCATGACCACATTTGAGATATTCTTGGCAAAGATAGTGGAGTAGTTTGCCATTCCCTTCTCCGATTCATCTTACAGATAAGGAAACCGAGGCAAACAGAATTAAGTAACTTGCCTACAGTCACCCAACTAGTAAGTATCTGAGGTCAGATTTGAACTCGGGAAGATGAATCTTCCTAAATTCAGGCCCAGCATTCTATCCAGTGTGCCACCTAGTTGCCCAAACATGTGAGTACATATGATTAAACAGAAACTCTACAGTATTCCTCAAGGCCTAGATGAATTAAGCACTAATGTTGGAATTCACACTCATTTACTTAGATTTGATATTAGCCCATATATCTATACATGAAGCTCTCCTGGTCCTTGATCAAATTGCAAGCTTGCATATAGGCCTGGGTGGTCCAAGTCAATAACAAATCATTGCTTTTAAAATGCTTTTTTCCCTCTTTTACCTTAGCAAGGAAGCAGTGCTGGATCTACAAGTACTCTGGGGAAAGATTGTTTATGAGACTGAATGAGGAGAGACTCTGTTTATACAGGTTTAAATAAAATCTCGAGAAATTATTCCTCCATCCCATCTTCTGCCATGTAGGATTTGGGGCTGGAAGTGGTTTTCCTCTTTGCCATTATAAAAGCACACCAGATTTTTCCAGTAATGATATGCCAAATGCCATAATGCCAAAATCAAAATTTTCTGAATGGCTTCCCTTTTCTGCCCATTTACTTGATTTTTGTTCTGGGTTTACTATCCAGACCAAAGTAGTATTCTAGGGAACTGCTGGCTCCAAGAGGGCAAAGGAATTATCTGAGATCTTCAAATATAAGGTGAACTAAGTAGCTCATTTGATCCATTTCACCTCTAATGTTCTGAGATCCCAGGAGTTCTAGAGAGCCACTTGCAAACAGTATCTGGTCCACTGAACTGCTTAAAGAGAACTTTGTTACCATTTCTCTTCTGTCCAGCACCTTACTTCTAGGTCCCAGTCTACTCTTGTGCCACATTGGATTCAAATATCTTTTCTCAATAATCAGTGTTACAGCTGAAGGGACATAATCCTCCTATTCTTCAAAGAAAGAAATCGAGGCAGTGCAAATGGAAGTGACTTGTTCAAGTTCACACAGTAGTCAATAATGGCACTTATACAAGAGCCAAGATTTTCTGAATCCCATCCAATTTCCTTTCCTATACATGGGCTACTTTTCACATTAGTCTTTTGGCATTTTTTTTTACTCCCTACTTCTTTTTTCCATCTCCTGCTCTAGTTTACCCTGAGTCTTCCAGGAATTCCAAGGTCACCCATGTCCTCATAATCTCCTACTGTCCCATATCACCTCAGTTCTGCTTTCCTCTTATTCTCCTAAAACTCAAAAATACATTTTCCCCTGAAATCTCTGCTTTGTATTACTATGTGGCTGTGAACATCATTTAACCTCTGTAACCCTTAGTTTTATCCACTGTAAAACTGAGGGGCTAGATTACATGATCATATATGTTCTTTCTTGCTCTAATATTCTGTTACATGTTTCTCAATGCTTGGGAGGTATTCAACCAATTCACACATGATTAGTCTTAACAATTGAGATCCTTCAATCCTTGCAATCTGACTTCTGATACCATTGATTGACTGTAACTGCTCTCTACAAGATTACCAATGATTTCTTAATTTCCAAACCTATTGACTTTTTTCTAAGGTTTCATCTTTCTTGATTTCTGAAGCATTTAATATTGTTAGTGATACTTTCCTTCTAGTTATTCTTTTCCCACCACATTCTTATGGCGCTGGTCTTTCATGGTTCTCCTCCTAAAGCAGATGGTACAAGCACTTGGCATATCACTGTTACTTAATAAAACTTGAGCAATTTATTGACTGTTTTTTTTTTTCATCTTTTTTGCAGGACAATCATCCATGTTTCATTGTCTACATGTGGATCCATTTCAATTATCTGTCTTCAACTTTCCCTCACTTCTCTCTGTGTTCTAGCTCTTGGTGATTTCATCAGTTCCCATGGATTCAGTTGTCATCAATTTAGAAAACTCCCAAATCTACACATTCAGTCATCTCTCTCTTGAGATTCAGTGTAACATCATCAATAGTCTGCTGGATATTTCATCTACATTTCTCAAAGGTATCTCAAATTCAATATATACAAAACAATGAATTATCACCCCTTTCTCTCTCCCCTTTCTGTCTCACCCCTTTCCCTCCCTTTCTCTCCCTCCCCTTTTTCTCCCCCTCTCTCTTTCCCCTCCTCTCTCTCCCTCTCCTTCCTCCTCCTCTCCCTCTCCAACCTTCTCCTCCCCTCCTCTCTTTCCTCCTTCCTCCCCCTCTTCCCCTCTCCCTCTTCCCCTCTCCCTCTCCCTCTTCTCCTCTCCCTTTTCCTCTTTCCCTCTCCCTCTTCCTCTTCCCCTCTCCCTCTTCCTCCTCCCCTCTCCCTCCTCCCCTCTCCCACTTCCTCTTCCCCTCCCCAACTTCCTCCCCTTCCTTCTCTCTCCCTCCCTCCTCTCATTAATCTTCCAGTACTTTCTCTCATTCTCATATCCAATTATTTATTAAGGCTTGTAAGTTTTGTCTCTATACCATCTCTCAGGTTTGCCACCCTCTCCTCTTTTTTTCATATAATCATTACCTTATAACCATACTGCTTTTCAACTAGACTATTTAAAATAACCTTCTAATGAAACTATCATGAAATTTTCCTAGTTCTGTTTTTGACTCAAAACTTTGCTACCATGACTCTCTATAGACATCCCCCCCCCCACTCTTTTCAGTTCCCTTTTATCTTCCCTCTTTAGAGTATAAGTTTCTTGAAGGCAACAACTCCCTTGATTTTGCCTGTGTGTATGGAGAGCTTAGCACAGGCCTAGAAAATAATACTTAGCATAGTACTTACCTTGTATACAGATTTAACCATCAAGTCTTCTTGCCTGAAATATTTTCCTTTCTAATCTTCTAAACAATTAAAACATCAGTATTCTTAAATCACAGATCTAACAATGTCATTCTCTGGCTCAAAAAGTTCCAATGATTCCTTATTACTTCTAGGATTAAATAGAAACTTCTCTGTTTGGCATTTAAATATTTTCACAGTTTAGATCTAACATCTTTTAAAATGGACTTTGTATTTCTCTTCTTCATGTATTCTGTATTCTTGATCATTCAAATCTACTTGTTGTTCTTAGTTCACAACAATCCCACTCCTGACCCTATACTTTAACACAAGTTGATTTCTTATACTTTAAAGATTCTCTTTCTTTATCTTGTCTCTTGGAATACGTAGTTTCTTTCAAAATTTTGATCAAGTGCCACCTCTTAAGCGAACCAATAACTTTGTATTCAGTTTGTATATATTTTTGCATTTTATCATCTGTATGCATACCTTCACTATTAAAATGTAAGTTCCTTGAAGGAAGAGGCTCTCTTATTTTTGTTTAAAAAAACAATAAAACATAGTGCCTAACATATGCCTAGCTTGGTACTTAAGAAATGCATGTTGAATTTAATTTAATATATTACTGCTATCCCTCATAGGTGGTACTTTATATTAACAGAGGATGTCTGGATGTAACCAAAAAAGAATGTACCCTCAATGCAATATTATGGAACATGGAAGATGTTTTTTAAAAAAATACTTTGGGAACCCACATGTGCAAAAACGTTTGTAGCAATCCTTGTTGTAGTGGCAAAGAATTGGAAACTTGAGTGGATTCCCATCAGTTGGGGAATGGCTAAATAAGTTATGGTACATGAACAATATGAAATATTATTGTCCTATAAGAAACAGCAGAATGAGTTCAGAAAAACCTGGAGAGACTTACATGAACTGATGCTAAGTGAAGTGAGTAGAACTAAGAGAACATTATATACAACAACAAGATTATGTGATGATCAACTATGGTAGACTTGTCTCTTTTCAATAATGAGGTGATTCAAGGCAATCCAATAGACAGAGATGAAACTGCATCCAGAAAGAGGACCATGGGGACTGAATCTGGATCACAACATAGTATTTTCCCTTTTTGTTGTTGTTTGCTTGCTTTTTTTCCTTCTCATTTTTTACCTGATTTTTTATGCAGCATGATAAATGTGGAAATATGTTTAGAAGAATATATTGAATTACTTGCTGGAGGGAGGGGAAGGAGAAAAATTTGGAACGCAAGATTTTGCAAGGATGAATGTTGAAAACTATCTTAGTTTTTTTTTTTCTTAAAGCTTTTTATTTGCAAAACATGTGCATAGGTAATTTTTCAACATTGACCCTGGCAAAGCTTTCTGTTACAAATATTTCCCTCCTACCTCTCATCCCCTCCGCTAGATAGCAGGAAGTCTAATACATGTTAATTATGTTAAAATATTTGACAGATCAAATATGTGTATACATATTTATATAGTTATCTTGCTGTACAGAAAGGAAAAAAACCTGAGAAGGAAAACATATTGCAAGCAAACATCAATAGAGTGTGAAAATGCTATGTTGTGGTCCAGACTCAGATCCCACAGGCTTCTCCCTGGGTGTACATGGCTTTGTTCATCACTGAGCAGCTGGAACTGGTTTGAAACATCTCATTGTTGGGGAGAACCATGTCCAACAGACTAGATCATCATATAGTCTTATTGTTGCCGTGTACAATGATCTCCTGGTTCTGCTCATTTCACTCAGCATCAGTTCATGCAAGTCTCTCCAAGCCTCTCTGAAATCATCCTTTAGCTTTTTATTTTCAAAATACATGTAATTATTAAAAATTTTTTTGAAGGATAGCACTAAAACATAAGGAAAGTAGGAAAGGTTTTTAACGCAACATTAAACAAATAACCTGAGTTTTCAAAAAATTACTTTGGTTTTATTTTTCCTCAATTACATGTAAAACAACTCTTAATGTTTTTTTGCAATTTTTGTTAAAACTATTTATTTGCAAAACATATGTATGGGTAATTCTTCAACATTAACCCTTACAAAGCTTTCTGTTACAAATTTTCCCCCCTACTCCCCACCCCTCCCCTAGATGGCAGGATATCCACTACATGTTAATTATGTTAAAATACATGACAAATCGAATATATGTATACATATTTCCACACATCATTTTTGTGCAAGAAAAATCATATTTACAAGAAAGAAAAATCAGAGAAAGGTAATGCAAGCAAACATCGATATAGAGCATAAAAATGTTATGTTGTGGTCTATATTTCACATCCCTCTCTCTGGATGTATATGGCTTTCTTCACTGAACAATTGGAACTAGTTTGAAACATTTCATTATTGAAGAGAACCATGTCCATCAGAATTGATCATCATATAGCATTGTTGTTGCCATGTATAATGATCACCTGGTTCTGCTCATTTCGCTCAGCATCAGTTCATGCAAGTCTCTCCAGGCTTCTCTGAAATCATCCTGCTGGTCATTTCTCACAGAGCAATAATATTCCATAACATTCATATACCATAATTTGTTTAGCCATTCTCCAAATGAAGGGCATCTATTCAGTTTCCAGTTTCTAGCCACTACAAAAAGAGCTGCCACAAACATTCTTGCACTTGTGGGGCCCTTTCCTTCCTTTATGATCTCTTTGGAATAAAGTCCAACAGAAACACTGCTGGATCAAAGGGTACGCACAGTTTGATAACTTTTTGAGCATAATTCCAAATTTTTTTACAATTTTTGAATAAAAATTTTCTACCCTCCTTCATCTTTGGGAAGGCAAGAACTTTTTATAGATTATATATATATATGTATGTATATACTTATATATATCCACATGTAAATAAACATACATACATATATTGCAGTTATACAAAGTATATTTCCACATTAGTCATTTTGAAAAAGAGAACATAGACCAAAAATATAAAAATAAAATAAAAATAAAGAAAGCAAAAGAAAAAGTATGCTTCAATCTGCATTCAGACTCCAATAATTCCTTCTCTCAAGGTGGATAGCATTTTTCATCATAAGTCCTTCAGAATTGTCTTTTATCATTGTATTGCTGAGAATAGCTAAGTTATTCACAGATAATCATCATACAATATGAGCAGCGAAGATCTTGAGGTGGTGGTTTGGGGGGAAAACATTTTTGTATTATCAAACCATATTATGTAGAATTATCCTATTCCATTTAGCTAGTGTACTTGAGATAAAATTTGGTCCTCCCTGATTTGTCAAAGAGTAGAAGGAAGTAGAAAGCTACTGAAGTGGCCATATTTTGAGGGGTTGATCCTTGATGTATTGTTCTTAGCCTTGGTAGAAGGAACTGCATGGTATAAAACCTGAAACTGTTTCCTAACTTCCCATCCAGCATTTCTGCTTGCTCCTGAGGTGTCAGTTCTATCATTAGGTGTGTGACCAGAATACCTAATTAACATCTACATAGACTTCTGAATGAGAGTGAACTATGTTTAACCTTACCCCTCTCCCACAATGGGCAAAAGCACAGTTCCCCAACTGAGTCCTAATCATTTATTTAAGCAGCATCCTGAGAACGCAGGCAAAGCTGCATGTTAAGTCCTCCACCCTTTTCTCCTTCAGAGAGACTTCACAGGCTGTTCTGCCTTTGTACAGCCTGCTTCAGGGCCTAGGAACTGCAATCTGTTGACTGACTCCCTGTAAACAAACACTCCAGATCAGATAGAGAGCCTTGGGGCTTCAGAGAGTGCCCACATCCTTTAATTACTTAACAGAACCTGAGCCACATCCTTACCTTCCTCCCCACCTTTCTCCTACAGCTGCTACCTTAGAAAAACACTTATGCTGGCTGCTTTCCATACCTCAAGCTCTTAAAATTCTCATTAGCAATCATTTTGCCCTGATCTTTTCTCTTTGGTATTTGGAGCTGGAGCTTGAGGGAAGGGATTGTAGGAAGGGTCTGAGTGAGAGGTGGAGCTAATAAGGGTGGGTATTTTTTTCAAAGTTTTGCATCCTTTCCTCTCCCAAAAGTGCTATTACACGATTAATGGACAGCTTGTAATTTGCAGATGATGGCCTGATAAATGTTTGGGCTGTGTCACAGTCTGCCTTTGAAACATACATCAAAGATAGAATCTCAAAGGTTGGCTGAGGGAGGTTGCATGATCTATGAGATTTGCAGATGCTATTGAGCCCTTATAGCAATTATAAGTGGAGAATGAGTAAGCAGTGAGTAAAGATTTATGGGATTGCCACATGGGCAAGCAAGCATACCTAGCCCAGAAATAGAAACTCCTCATGTCTCTCACATATGCATATAATTTTATAAATTATCAGGTAATATTTGTACATAAACTGTACTAGGTCACTGCTGAGAGAAGGCATATAAAAATATTACTGAATAAGGATTTCCCATGTTGCTGTGGAAAAAGTCCTGGACTGATTGTCAGAAAACCTAGGTTCTAGTGTCCCACTCTGATCCTAAGTACTTTGACCCTCTATGAACATATATAAAACTAGGAGGCTGGGTGTGTTTAAGTGCCTTTATGTTCTGATGGTCTGTGTGATTCTCTCTGCATATACTTGGCCCTCCCCTTAAAGCCCTCACCATTCCTGATTTTTATAGTGACTTTTGCAACTATTAATTGGGGAACATTTCCCTAGGACTACATGAAGGCTTTAGTCACTTCAGCCCCATTCTTAGAAGACAGAGCTGCCTCTGTGTTCCCTGAAACCTGTCATTGTATCTTCTACATCAGTCAGAAGTCTGAAGGCCCTTGGTTTTCTCTATGAATAAAACATATCCTCCACTCTGGCATCAGCAAAAAAACAGAAAATGGGGAGGGAAGGAGAAGAAAATGAGTAGGAAATGGGGTAGAGAGACAGGAGAATAAAAGAGAGAAAAAAGAAAATGAGGAGAAGGGAGGGAGAAAGGAGGCAGGAAGAGGAGGATAGAAATATTTGCAATCTAACCCCATTTCTGTTCCCTGAACTCCAGTTTAAAAAAAAAATTCTTAGATCCATTCACATTCTGCTTTGGTCCCTGGTGCTGTCCAAGGTGCTGAGCCAAATGAACAACACTGGTTCCTGCCTTAGGCATCCACTTATAAAAATATCTGCTCATATTTCTTCCCATATTCTTCTGAAAATTATTTTAAAATGTCATTTCTCATTACAACCCCCAAGATTATGGGGAACAGAAAATAAAATAAGTACTGGGACCATGGCTAGTCCCAGGAATGCAGAATCAGGAGTGACTTGTTATAAAGTCTCTACCTTTTTCAGATCTCACTGCCTTCCCAAAATCAGTCTGTAAAGAAATCATGTATGGTGCTGCTCTTCAGGCAGGTGTCAGTCCAGGAGTGTTATCCTCTCAAGTTGTTTCATCATTAGACTCTATGGAGAGAAGTGACTAACTTAAAGACAAGTGACCAATCCTCAGAATTACAGACTATGAATAGACCTTGTATATCATCTGATCAAATATCATTTTATAAAAGATAAAGCTAAGTCCCATAAAAATGAAATTATTTTGGTCAATAAGCTAATTTTAGGGCCTCATCTGGAGTCCAGATCCCTTGATTCCTCAATTCCAGTGTGAATTTGGGTTTTTTTTCAACTTCCTGGTGATATACCTATTGTTTACAGAATCTAAGAGACCCAAAATGTCATCTAACCTAAGTACCTGAACAAAAGTACCTCTATATAATTCCTGATAAGTGATCATTGAACCTCTACTGGAAATCCTGCAGTGAATGGAGAATCCACTGCTTCTTCCTAAAGCAACTAAATCCACACTTAGGTTACTTTAATATTTTTTTTCCTCCTTGTCTGCCTTTTTACATTTTGCACTCATTCCTTCTAGAACTGCCTTCTAGGGCCAGGGATTACAAGTCTAATTCCTATGTTATATATAGGGATTAGACTAATACTTGAAGACAACTATCAAATATCCCCTACATCTTCTCACATCCAGGCTGAGGATGCCTGGTTTCTTTAGCTGATTCTTTTGTAATATATCTCCTTGAAATATAACTCAACTGCTGATTAATTTTGGGCTACTTTTGGTCAATTTAAAAGCATTTATTAAGTGTTTAGTATGCTTATCCATGTCCTCAAAGAGCTCGCATTTTAATGTGAGAGACAAGATGGAAACAATGAATATACAAGACATATATGGTATAAAGGAAAGGGATGAAGGAGGAGATCAGGAAAAATCTCCTGCAGAAAACAACACGAACTGAGTCATAAAGAAATCCAGGTTCATGAAGCAAACATTCACTGTACAACTATTGTATACCTATAACTTTGTTTAACTTTGCCACTGAAGAGATAAGAAATATGATATGTGCCACATACCAAGATAAGATATAAATGGGTTCATGATTTAGAGATAAAGAGTGATACTATAAGGAAATTAGAGGAACATAGGATAGTTTACCTCTCAGACCTGTGGAGAAGGAATAAATTTGTGTCCAAAGAAGAACTGGAACTCATAATTGAACACCAGATAGATAATTTTAATTATATTAAGTTAAAAAGGTTTTGTACAAACAAATCTAATGCAGACAAGACTAGGAGGGAAGCAATAAATTAGGAAATCATCTTTACATTTAAGGGTTCTGATAAAGGCCTCATTTATAAAATATATAGAGAACTGTCTCATATTTATAAGAATTCAAGCCACTCTCCAATCGATAAATGGTCAAAGGATATGAACAGACAATTCTCAGATGATGAAATTAAAACTATTTCTAGTCATATGAAAAGGTGCTCCAAATCTCTATTGATCAGAGAAATGCAAATTAAACAACTCTGAGATACCACTACCTGTCAGATTGGCTAAGATGACAGGAAAAGATAATGATGAATGTTGGAGGGGATGTGGGAAAACTGGGACACTGATGCATTGTTACAGGTGGAACTGTGAATGGATCCAACAATTCTGGAGAGCAATTTGGAACTTCGCTCAAAAAGTTATCAAACTGTGCATACCCTTTGACCCAGCAGTGTTTCTATTGGGCCTATATCCCAAAGAGATCTTAAAGGAAGGAAAGGTCCCACATGTGCAAAAATGTTTTCGCAGCCCTTTTGTAGTGGCAAGGAACTGGAAACTGAATGGATGCCCATCAATTGGAGAATGGCTGAATAAATTATGGTACATGAATGTCATGGAATATTATTGTTCTGTAAGAAACTACCAGCAGGATGATTTCAGAGAGGCCTGGAGAGACTTGCAGGAACTACTGCTGAGCGAAATGAGCAGAACCAGGAGATCGTTATACACGGCAACAAGACTATACGATGATCTATTCTGATGGACATTGTTCTCTCCATCAATGAGATGTTTCAAACCAGTTCCAGCTGCTCAGCAATGAACAAAGCCATGTACACTCAGGGAGAGGCCTGTGGGATCTGAGTCTGGACCACAACATAGCATTTTCACACTCTCTATTGATGTTTGCTTGCATTATGTTTTCCTTCTCAGGTTTTTTTTCTTTCCTGTACAGCAAGATAACTGTATAAATATATATTCACATATTTGATCTGTCAAATATTTTAACATAATTAACATGTATTAGACTTCCTGCTATCTAGGGGAGGGTGTGGGGGGTAGGAGGGAAAAATTTGTAACAGAAAGCTTTGCAAGGGTCAATGTTGAAAAATTACCTATTCATATGTTTTGCAAATAAAAAGCTTTAACAAAAAAAAAAGAAATATTATATGTGGTCTTCAGTTTGAGTTCACATTCACAATTAGAGAGATAAGGTTCAAATACCTAATTTCCTTCCCCACTTCAAAGGAGCCAGGCCTATAATTGGAATGATCACAGTTTGTGGCAGCAATGTCTCAGTTACATCTTGGTGATCTACTTTATGCCATGGACTAGATTAACTGAGATAGGAATGTGCTTTTCTAATTGCCTTTTTTCATTCAAAATATCAGTTTGTTTTTTTTTTACAAAAGAAGTTGAAATGCTGAATTGCTAGTCATATAGAGGATATTGAATCTGGGCTAAGACAAGGCATCATACAGCAAAGGAGCCTCTTGTACCTGAATTCAGACCACATAGCCCATTGCAAAAATTGTATAACAAAGATTATAATTATTTTGATGAATTATTCCAACTCTTGAAATCTGACTTTCCGTGAGAAATGTAAAGTGAATGTAAAAAGGTTAATGTGTGCATACACACAGACACAATAAAAGTAGTTGTGAAAGTTTAGATATTCAATGAATTAGGGTTACAATTTAAAAAAAAACTAGAAAAAGAGTAAATTAAAAACCCTCAATTAAATACCAAATTGGAAATTCTGAAAATAAAAGGGGAGATTAATAAAATTGAAAATAAGAAAACTATTGAATTAATAAATAAAACTAAGAGTTGGTTTTATGAAAAAACCAACAAAATAGATAAGCCTTTAGTTAATTTGATCAGAAAAAGGAAAGAGGAAAATCAAATTGTTAGTCTCAAAAATGATAAGGGAAAACTTTCCTCCAATGAAGAGGAAATTAGAGTAATAATTAGGAGTTTCTTTGCCCAACTTTATGCCAATAAATTTGATAATCTAAATGAAATGGAGGAATATCTACAAAAATATAGATTGCCCAGGTTAACAGAAGAGGAAATAAATTATTTGAATAGCCCCATTTTAGAAAAAGAAATAGAACAAGCTATTAATCAACTCCCTAAAAAAAATCTCCAGGGCCAGATGGTTTTACATGTAAATTCTACCAAACATTCAAAGAACAATTAATTCCAATACTATACAAACTATTTGAAAAAATAGGGACAGAAGATATACTACCAAATTCCTTCTATGATACAGATATGGTACTGATAGCTAAACCAGGTAGGGTGAAAACAGAGAAAGAAAACTATAGACCCATTTCCCTAATGAATATTGATGCAAAAATTTTAAATAAGATTTTAGCAACAAGATTACAGAAAGTTATCTCCAGGATAATACATCTTGACCAAGTAGGATTTATAACAGCAATGCAGGGCTGGTTCAATATCAGGAAAACTATCAGCATAAGCAATTATATCAATAACCAAACTAACAAAAACCATATGATTATCTCCATAGTTGCAGACAAAGCATTTGATAAAATCCAACACCCATTCCTATTAAAAACACTATAGAGTATAGGAATAAATGGGGTTTTCCTTAAAATGATCAGTAGCATCTACTTAAAACCATCAGCAATCATCTTATGTAATGGAGACAAACTAGAACCATTCCCAATAAGATCAAGAATGAAACAAGGCTGCCCACTGTCACCATTACTATTTAATATTGTATTAGAAATGTTAGCTTTGTCAATAAGAGAAGAAAAAGAGATAAAAGGAATTAGAGTAGGTAATGAAGAAACCAAATTATCACTCTTTGCAGATGACATGATGGTATACTTAGAGAACCCTAGAGACTCAACTAAAAAACTACTAGAAACAATTCACAACTTTAGTAAAGTTGCAGGATTCAAAAGAAATCCACATAAATCATCAGCATTCTTATATATTACTAACAAAGTTCAGCAGCAAGAGATAGAAAAAGAAATTCCATTCAGAATAACAGATGATAGCATAAAATATTTGGGAATCTATTTGCCAAGAGAATGTCAGAAACTATACGAACTAAACTACAAAACACTTTTCACACAAATAAAATCAGACCTAGTCAATTGGAAAAACATTAAGTGTTCATGGGTAGGCTGAGCAAATATAATAAAAATGACAATACTACCCAAACTAATTTATGTATTTATCGCCATACCAATCAAACTCCCAAGAAATTATTTTACAGATCTAGAAAAAAATAGTAGCAAAGTTCATTTGGAAGAACAAAAGGTCAAGAATTTCAAGGGAATTAATGAAAAAAAAAGACAGATGAAGGTGGCCTTGCTGTACCAGATCTAAAACTATATTATAAAGCAGCGGTCATCAAAACCATTTGGTACTGGCTGAGAAATAGAGCAGTCGATCAGTGGCATAGGATAGGATATCAGGACAAGCTAGGTAATAATGTTAGCAATTTAGTGTTTGATAAACCAAAAGACCCCAGCTTTTGGGATAAGTACTCACTATTAGGCAAAAACTGCTGGGAAAATTGGAAACAAGTGTGGAAGAAATTAAGGCTGGACCCACACCTAACACCGCACACCAAGATAAGATCTAAATGGATTCATGATTGAGATATAAAGAATGATATTATAAGCAAATTAGAGGAACATAGGATACTTTACCTCTCAGACCTGTGGAGATGGAATAAATTTGTGTCCAAAGAAGAAATGGTACTCCTAATTGAACACCAGATAGATAATTTTGACTATATCAAGTTAAAAAGTTTTTGTACAAACAAAACTAATGCAGACAAGATTAGGAGGGAAGCATCAATTTGGGAAATGATCTTTACATTTAAGGGTTCTGATAAAAGTCTCATCTCTAAGATATATAGAGAATTGTCTCAGATTTATTAGAATTCAAGCCATTCTCCAATTGATAAATGGTCAAAGGATATGAACAGACAATTTTCAGATGAGGAAATTAAAACTATTTATAATCATATGAAAAGGTGCTCCAAATCACTATTGATCAGAGAAATGCAAATTAAGACAACTCTGAGGTACCACTACACACCTGTCAGATTGGCTAAAATGACAGGAAAAGATAAAGATGAATGTTGGAGGGGATGTGGGAAGACTGGGACACTGATGCATTGTTGGTGGAGCTGTGAACGGATCCAACCATTCTGGAGAGCAATTTGGAGCTATGCTCAAAAAGTTATCAAACTATGCATACCCTTTGACCCAGCAGTGTTTCTATTGGGCTTATATCCCAAAGAAATCATAGAAGGAAAGGGCCCCACCTGTGCAAGAATGTTTGTGGCAGCTCTTTTTGTAATGGCTAGAAACTGGAAACTGAATGGATGCCCATCAATTGGAGAGTGGCTGAATAAATTATGGTATATGAATGTTATGGAATATTATTGTTCTGTAAGAAACGACCAGCAGGACGATTTCAGAGAGGCCTGGAGAGACTTGCATGAACTGATGCTCAGTGAAGTGAGCAGAACCAAGAGGTCATTATTCACGGCAACAACAATACTATATGAGGATCCATTCTAATGGACATCACTCTCTTCAACAATGAAATGCTTCAAACCAGTTCCAATTGTTCGGTGAAGAGAGCCATATACACCTAGAGAGAGGGATGTGAAATGTGGACCACAACATATCATTTTCATGTTCTCTATTGGTGTTTGCTTGCATTGTATTTCCTTTATCGGATTATTCTTTTATAGATATGATTTCTCCTGCCCAAAAAATGATGCAATAACTATACATATATTCGATTTCTTAAGTATTCTAACATAATTATCATGTAGTGGATATCCTGCCATCTAGGGGAGGGGTGGGGAGTAGGGGGGAAAAATTTGTAACAGAAAGCTTTGTAAGGGTTAATGTTTAGGAATTACCCATACATATGTTTTGCAAATAAAAAGTATTAATTAAAAAATTTAATTTAATTTAAAAAAAAAGAAAGTTTAGATCCTATACCCTCCACTAAAGATGTTCTCTAATGCTTTCTTGGGGTGTAGTAGCAATCCAGGGTACTTGAGGTACTCAATGAAACTTCCAATAGGTCTCCCATGCCTACAATGCACTCTCTCTTTACCTCAACTTTTATAGTTCCTGTCTTACTTTAAGAGGCAGCTAACACACCATTTATTACTTCTCTCTCAACTTCTCAAGTCTTCCCTCCCAGACTACTTTGTAGTTAACTATTTTGTATAATATATTTATAATCTATATTATAATGCTTGTTTAAATATTGATTTTTGTCTTCTAATTAATATGTAAGCTCCTTGTGAGAAAGGATTATTTCATTCTTTGTGCTTATATTCACAGTGCCTGGCATACAGTAAATATTTAATAAATACTTGTTCATTTATTAGTCAAACCAGAAAGACAATATTTATAATTCCAGGGATGTACATGGATGTATTCTATCAGAAGACCAAAAAAGAGTTTCACTAGAGGATAACGATAATTTTTTTCCTGCCATAACTAATCATAAAAATCACCTTTTAAGCCATGGCATGAGCATATAGAATTAAATTATGGCTCCTTGAAGCAAGTGTATGTGCATAGATGTGTGTATGTGTGTGTGCCCATGCATGTTTGTGTGTGTTTGTCATCAAAGACATTTATTATTACAAGAGATAAACTGGTCATATAACATGAAAAGAAGAATGACAAGCTCACATGTTGAATGAGAAGATCTAGAAGTTACTGAAATATTTGAACAAGAATCACACTGGATGAAAAGAAGCTAGATAGATAATGAGAACATAAGAGTTAAACCTGAAAAGTGTAGTAGAAATCTTCTGGTCTCAGGGTATATTCAGCACCAGTGGAAGGAATACCCCCACCAATGAAATAACAGAACTCATTGAGGAAGACATGGTATAGTGCACACAGCCCTAAATATGGAGTCAGAACTGGGTTCAAATCTTGCATCAGGCACCAAAAAGTTGTAAAATACTGCCCAAGTCACTTAACCTCCCTATGCTTTAATATCCTCATCTATTAAATAAGAAAGTTGGACATAATGTCTTCTAAATTACTTTCCAGCTTTAAATCTATGATCCTGTGATTCCATTTTATTCCAAGTTGGTTTTAAAGAAAAAATGGCAATCTCTTGAGGTCTGGTCTAATTGAATGCTGCTCATTTTCTTAAAGGAGAAATTATTTTGCTTTTAATTATCTTCATTCTAATGACTCCCAAGGGATCCAAAGCAAATCCTAACAAAACCAAATACTCCCTCTTTGAGGTCTCCAGCAGACTCAATGCTATCTGTATTTAGGACTCAATCTATCTGTGGAATTTGATTGGGGAAAAAGAGGAGGCAATTTTCATCAATTGAGAGTGGTCCTATAATTTGAAATAAAGGATTGTGTTTTTAGAGGCTATTCCTTTAAATAACATACAATCTTAGAACTAGAAGGGACTGCCACGATCCCTAGTACCTTCTCTGCTTACTTTTCTTGGAAAATAGCATATGCTTGTCTCACTTTTTAAAGAAATTCTTCCCAATCCATGATCTGTATTTCTTGTACTGAATTCCTTCACCCAACCTTTAGCTTTCTGAGACAGAATTAGTATTAAGCTGAGCATCTAACATGTTCTTCCTTTTTAGTATTTTTTGCACTTAATGGTATTTTATTTTTTCCAATTACATGTAAAGATAGTTTTCAACATTCATTTTTGTTAGATTTTGAGTTCCAAGTTTTCCTTCCTCCCTTCCTTTCCTCCCCCCTTCCCAAGACAAGTAATCTAGCATTTCCTTCCTTACTTAACATCTGCTCAGACCAATATATATCACCCAATTTCTGAAGCACAAACCAAGGAAGATATATTGATTTATTTTTGCTCCTATTTCAGAACTCGGACTCTAAAACCTGAGTAACCATAGAAGAGAATTTTTTCCAAGTAGCAATATTTCTCCTTGTTTAAACAACAGGAAATCTTTCAATTTTTTCTGCTTTCCTGATTAATCAACTCCAAATTATCAGCAAATTCTTCAACTTCTCTACATTTCTGTTCCCTAAGTTGTTCTTCTCTTCTGAAGTCAGTGTTTCACCAAATTCTTCTATCTAATAACATAAAACTGTTTAAACTTAGGGTGTTATATAAATCTGGCAACTCTATGAATGAGCTCCTCTTCCATTGGAATTAGAACTGACTTGTAGGCTTTGTCACCTAAGAAAATTCTGAAGGCACTCCTTCCTTACCTTTACTTATTAGAATCCCTGGCTTCTTTCCAACCTCATTTCAGATGCTGAAACCAGAAATCTTTGCTTATCCAATCAGTTGTTAGAATGGCTCACCTTTAAGTAATTATAATTTGAAGTAAAGATAAGGAAGGAGTGCCTTTCAAGCATGAGGACCAGCATGTGCAAAGACAGAGAGATTTAAGATGATTCCATTGGGTCCAGGAAATATCAGGTAGACCGGTTTGATTGGAACTTAGAGTACATGAAAGAATATCATATGAAATAAGTCTAGGAAAGATACAAATGACTTTTGTTATTGAAAGCTTTAAATGCCTAAAGAGTTGAGTTTTTATACTAGATCCAACAGGAAACCACTGAAGTCTTTGAGTAGAGAAAGAATCCAGTCAACTATATGTTCATTTTAGGAATATTAACTTGAAAGGCTAACATGATGATTTTTTTTTCTGCAGCATAGGGCAAAAGTATAAGTCATGGGAATTACATGGAAATTGTTGTTTGTCCTTCATTTCAAAGAGAAACAATGACATTGTGGAGGATGTCCTGAGTTGAACATTAAGTGAGTCAGAGATACACAAAATCATCAGCCTCACTCTCTCTTCCAGTCATCAAAGTTCAGTGACAACTTGTTTAATCTATATTGGATTGCTTGCTGTCTAGGAGAAGGGGATGGGGGGAAGAGAGGGAGAAAAATTTGGAACACAGAGTTTTGCAAGTATGAATGTTGAAAACTATCTTTGCATGAAGATAAAAAGCTATTATTTAAAAAAAAGTCCATTGATAAGACAAAAATCAGGAAGACTATTGATGGCCCAGGATGCAGTGGATGACCTTGGCATTTTTGATGCCTGACCAAGCTCTAAGTGCACTATAACACCTGCATCAGCAGCCTTCACAGCTGTGGGAACAGATTGTTCTCATCCACCCATTATGCCAGGAAAGGTCTTCACATGTTGCCTTCAAGAAGACTCATCTTCCTGAGCTCAAACCTGTCTCAGACATTTTCATGGAAGTAGATTTCAGATGAATGTAAGGAAGAATTATCTATTCATAATAATAACATATTTGTATGAGGCTTTATGATTTGTAAAGCCCTTTCCTCACAACAGACTAGAAATGAATTATTATTATTTCTATTCTATTGAGACTGAAAAGCCTGAGACTTGTCCAGAAAACATACAATCAGTAATTAGGTGAGGCAGACTCCATACTCAGATATCTGCCCTAGGTCCCATGAGCTTTATCCATTACACTGTTCTGCCTTTCCATCAGTCATCAACTGTCTTGAGGTCATGAGGTCTACCTCTGGAAGTAGACTTGTTTATGTCTTTCTTTGTGTGTAGAATGCCCTTTCCCATGACTTCTGCTCCCTCCCTAGCCTTTAAGGCTTAACTCTCCCATAAGGTCTTCCCTTTTTCTTTCCCATACCCTTTCCTACTCTTCCTAACAAGCTTTGAGCTCTGCCTTGTCTTAACTCTCTCTTGTTTCTTTTAAAACTCTTACACCTATCGTTACTTAAATATTAAATGTATGTTTACCTACAAGACTATTTTCAAAGAACTCAAATAAGGCAAGTGCTCACCTGGAGGTCAGAAGAAGCAGTACAAAGATACTCTCAAGGTCTCCCTGAAGACATTTTTTACTGATTATGAGATATGGGAAACACTGGAATAAAACTACCCAACATGGCATACCCTCATTGAGGAGCGTGCTGTGCTTTACGAGCAAAGCAAAATCACAGCAGCACAAAGGAAACATAAAACACACAAATCTAGAAATATCACCATTACGAATGTTCAGACTATTTATGCTCACCCTGTGGTAGAGCCTTCTGAGCTTGCTTTAGATTGATCAGCTACAGTCAAACATACTGTACCTGGACCCCAACATTGTGATATCATTAGTTCTCTTTGAGTTTAAAGGATAACCACAGATTTTTTGTGTTTCTTATTTCTCCAGATAGACAAAGCTCACTGAGAAAGAAGCAATGTCACATTCTTCTATATCTATAATATATCTATACACACACACACATATATATACACATATATATGTATACACACACACACACACACACATATATATATGCATATATATATATATATATAAAATCCCCACATCCCCACATCCCCTTGTATTGGGCCTCAAACAGATAGACTTCCAATAAATTGACTGAAGTTAAAATTAGGTTGGAATTTGGAGGGAGCACGACTCTGAATCATATACCCCATTTCCAAATAAATTTTTAGAGAGACGGGGAAGGGGCATGAGCATCCAGAGCTACTATTCTTTAATTCTTCTCTCCTCTTAAGTTAGTTATTTTGTTGGTCCAAGGCCTAGAAGCATTTAAGAAGTCCAAAGTTCCAGAAACAGCAGGGACTAAAGACAGATTTTTGTGTATTGACATGCAAATAAGGAAAGAAGAAAAACCAAAAGTAAAGTGAATTTAAATAAAGACTTCTTCAATTCTTCTCTAAATACAGGTGTTTACTTCCTGGTTTTTCTTTCTTTTGGTGGCTAAAAATAGAGCCCTAATGGATCATCATATAAAAGCATAATAAAGAGAATTTAAAATCCTGCTTTCTTCACTAGATAAGTTCACAATAACCTTTCTTCAACCATTACATGCCATTCCCATGTAAGTGCATCTTGACCTCTCTCCACAGTCAGTTATGAAAGAAAGAAAAAAAAGAAAAAACCAAGCCCCCCATTATTTCTTAGCTGCAGGTACACTTTTGTTTGATTCTAGATGCGAAATCCTCCTCCTACTTAATGTAAGTATCTTAGAAATTCAGGTGAGCTTGCACTTGACAGAATTGGATGAATTCCTGAAGTTGCAAGTAAACTAAATTCTGTTTTAAGTATAGTAGGGGAGTTTGATATTTAAAGGAAGCCTGAGGCAAAGCCTTGTGTAAAGAGAATGAATACCTACTAATATAGCTGGTGAGTAAATCCAGATTCTCTTATGTGAAGTCTACTCAAAGTAGGTTGTACCTGCATGTACACCAAACTTTTTATCCCTTGGGTTTCTTCCTTAACCCTGGCTGGGAAATTAATGCTATCTCTGCTTGCTCCTGCTCACTTGCTTTCAAGAACTTTACCTTGAAAAAAAGGATGATTTGTCTGCAAGTACAGATTCCTGAAAATAGAACAGGGGAGCCACACTCTCTTTTTTGATCCCTGGAATGAGCTTCTTAAACCTGAATTATTCCCTTAGTTTATTAAAAAATAAAAAAGCCCAAAGCCTGTTAGCTTGTGTTTCAGTTAGTTGTTTGGGTCTTCTCCTCCTACCCCTCCACACTTTTCAATTTTTAGAAAGTCTATGTTGCTAACTCTAGGCAGGAACAGATTTCTAAAAGGAAAACTGGATCAAATTGACAATACAGATGATCTGCAAAACTAAACAACTGTAGATTGTCCCCAGGTCTTCCAAACATGGCCTTAATGACCTGAAGCATTACATGAAATTTGCTTATTTTTCTCCTTAATGGCATATTTTCACAAGGGGTGGGGGGGAGATGTTTAGAAAAGCATCTTAACTGAAGTTTTAAAAATCATAGTCTCCATTTTTTTGTGTTTATTTTTATGTGTCTTTTTAAAAGAAGAACTCAAATACTTGAAATGTCCCTTATCTGTCTTTTGAACCCCTGTCCACCTCTATATCATCTCCTGGTCTTGTCCCTCGGAGTTATTAATACATATGAAATGGAAATCAAATAACTCCTATGTTTTTTATAATTTGATTAGTAAGGTAGATTCCAAACCTCAAAATCTAGGCCATGAGAATTGCCATCCTGGGCCAGTCCCATTGGCCCCCTCCAGACCAGAACTGTCTGTCAGAAAGTACTATGTTCATTTCTGGAAAGCTAAAACTGTCCTCCCTGATGATGAACTTGAAAGGTTAAGGATGTCCCCTAACAATACTCACTTTCTTTAATAAACTGTTATAGATGGGTCATCTGTGAATTTATCTAAACCCTGCAGAAATCCATTTATATTTTTAGCCTGTCCCATGTCTTGGAGTAACAAGTTCCATAAATTTACTCCCTGATGTATATAGTTAAACTTGCTTTGGTTTGTTCTAAAATGGCAATTCTCAAAGTCTCTGGTCTCAAGACTCCTTAATACTTTTAAAAATTATTGAGGATTCCAAAGGACTTTTGTTTATATGGGATATATGGATCAATATTTACAACATTAGTTATGAATATAACTAACAATTATATTACTTAAAATAGTTGTGAATATTAATACTGAATATTAAATATTTTTATGTACAATTTAAATAACTTTTAATTTTAAAATAATAATAAACCTATTGCATATTAAGATAATAATGTTTTGTGTGAGATTTAATACATTTTCCAAAACAGAAAAGTTTAGTGAGAAGGATGGTATTGTTTTATTTATTTTTTGCAAGTCTTCTTGATGTCTGCTTAATAGAAGAGAGTGATTTCTCATATCTGCTTCAGCACTCACTTTGTTTCAGTATATTGCTTTGTTTCAAGTATATGAAGAAAATTCAGTACCATACAGTATTTGAAAAAGCCAGGAGTATTTTAATAGGCAAATAACATCTTAGGTTTTTTATGGAAATAGTTTTAACTACAAGAACCCCCTAAAAAGGTTTCAGTGATCATACTTTGAGAACTGCTGTTCTAAAACAATCTGTCCTTAAAGGTTCAATAAAGATCCCAAGTTTGATTGGAATAGCCAAATAGAAAGGGTCCAAGAGTCAGAAATCCTGAGTTAAAGTTTATTCCCTTGTGTGACATTCCCCAAGACAATTCCTCTCTCTTAGAATCAGTTGGACTGTGTGATTTCTAAAGGAGACATCTATCTCCAAGTGATATGTGAGCACTCCTGTCTTCCTCAGACATTTGTTGGACATCTTAAGAGCTGAAATATCAAGGCTAAGTGGGCTCAACTGACTCTTCCTATTGGGTTCATGTAGGCCTGATGTTTATTCACCCAATGGGTTCCTCTTCAGGGAAATTCTGAAGGGAGCCTTCACCTCAGAGAACTTTTTTTCTTTTTCAGTTTCATTTTAGGTATACTCAGCCTCAGGAGATTGTAGCATGGGAAGCAGATGGTCCCACCAATTTTATTAGCTCATTTGGCTGAGCTGCACAAAATTGAAGCCCCCTCCTTCCAATTAGAATTTAAATATTAAAGAGCTTCAGTTTCTCTTATAAAATGAGTTTCCCTTATGAGAAAAGACTTCTGAAAAGAACACTGTGGCATTATAGCCTAATGGTTTCTATCAAAGTTTCCTTTTTCAGACCAACAGACCTAGCAGGGAGCCTGAGACAAGGCTTCTGTTTCTGAAATTGAAAATATTTAGCATAGTTCAAAAGAAGCTTTTTATAAGTAGACAGAATTTTATGTTATTTCTTGAAGAGTTTTTCCTAATATTTTTCAACATATTTTTATTTATTTTATTAACTACTTCTCAATTACATGTAAAAAAATTTAATTTTGAATTCTAAATTCACTTCAACCTTCCACCACTCTCCTTTCTCTGAGAAGGCAAGTAAATTGATATCAATAATACGTGTGAAGTCATGCAAAACATACCTCCATTTTAGCCATGTTAAAGAAAATACTGACCAAAAAAAGAGGAAAAATAAAGAAAATAAAAAATATGCTTCAGTTTGCTTTCAGAATTCATCAGTTCTCCCTCTGAAGGTGAATAGCATTTTCATCATGTATCATTTGGAATTATCTTGGATCACTGTCTTGTTCAGAGGACCTAAATCTTTATAGTTGATCATCCTTACAATCTTACTGTTACTGTGTACAAATGCTCTGCTGGTTCTGAAGTCCTCCCATTTCCTGATATTTTTAATTTGACATCCCTGAAGCTGTTTTAAACTGAGAAGGGCAAAAATATGATAGTCCAAAACACTTCTAAAAGATTCATGATGCTATCCATATTCAAAGAAAGAACAATGGAATCTAAATGCAGATCAAAGCATACTATTTTCATTTCTTTTTATTTTTTCTTTCTCATGGTTCTCACCTTTTGTTCTGATTCTTCTTTTACAATTTAACTAATGAGAAATATGTTTAATATAATAATGATAGTAATAATATATCAGATTATTTGCTATCTTAAAGAAAAAAATTGGAGCTGAAAATCTTATAAAAGTAAATCTTGGAAGCTGTATTTACATGTATTTGGAAAAAATAAAATACTGTAAAGTGAAGAAAAATCATCTGACTCAGTTGAAAAAATATTTATCAAGTATTCAGTAATTCTTGTTTCCTTCCAAAAACATAAAGAGGGAGGAAAGAGAATATGATCCAAATGCTCTATCCTAACCTTGGTCAATTCCAAAGAAGGATGAAAATCTTGGATTTCCAGGAGACCTGAAAGAGTCTTTAGTCCGAAGCCAAAGAGAAAATCTCCTCCAAGATCCCTAAAAAGTGGCCATTCGGCCTCTACTTTAAAACCTCCAATAATAGAGAACTCTACCTCTGAGAGAAGCCAATTTCACCCTTGGACAACTCTCATTATTAGGAAGTTTTTTCTTGTATGCAACTTCTTATCTGCCCCTCTGAAACTTTCTCCAATTGTTACTGGTTCTGCTGTTGGATTCAAATTAAACAAACAAAATTATGCCTTTCATTCCCTTAAAGACTTCTATCATGTCCCCTGCCTTAACCTTGCTCACTACCATCATGTCTTTCCCTCTCCATGCTAAATATCTTCAGTTGTTTCAACTAATTGTTGTTTTGATGTGGTTTGGTGTTTGTTCACAATTACAGTCTCCCTCCTCAGGGACCCAGATACTCCAGCTTGTTATAATGTCTTTCATTAAATGTGATGGCCAGAATTAAAGTCCATATTGGCCAAAACAAGGCAGAATACACGCAATCATTCTGGACACTATATACAAGCCTAGTCAGTCAGCCAGCAAGTATTTATTAAGCACTTACTATGTGCCAGACACTATGCTAAGCACTGGGAATACAAACAAAGGCAAAAATAGGCCCCTGAGACAACATGCAAACAACTAAGTACAAACAAGTATATACAGGATAAATTGGAGTTAGCCTCAGAGGGAAGGCACCAGCATGAAAAAAGATCTATGGAAAGCTTCTTGCAAAACATGGTATTTCTACCTAATACTTAAAGGAAGCCAACAGGGAAAGAATTCCGGGCATGGGGGGGACAGCCAATGAAGGGGTTAGAGAGGGAAAAAATCTAAAATAGAAGAGAGTGGTTTCTTATATATGTTTCTGCATTCAATCTATTATGGGAGGTTGTTTTGGTTGAAGTATATAAAAACAATCTAGCTTCTCTCAGATCTGTAGTTGGAAAAAGGAGTAAATAATGTCTTGGTGTTATTATGAACGTAATTTTACCTCATGGATCTCCTGTCAGGGTTTTATGAATCCCCAGGGGTCCTCAGACCACACTCTGAGAACTGCTGATATAGTACAACTCTCCAACTTTACAGATGAGGAACCTGCTGCTAAGAAAGCTCAGGTGACTACTCTATATCTCAACAGGGAATAAACAAGATTTGAGATTTGAGCCCAGAACTTCTGATTCTAATTAAGTGCACAATTAATTAGAATATAATATGCAACTTCCCTACAATTTAGAGAAGTCCAAGACCCAAGATCACACAGCCAGTATGTGACCCCTATAGAACTTGAACCTAGGCCCTCCTGGATTTGAGGACAGTTTTCTATCAAATCTATAAGAGGAAACAATAAAAACAAACAAAATTTTGATTATATGTGTGTCTGTAAACCTGTTATTCATTTGTTATTAACCTAAAAAAAATAACTCCTCCTGCTTATTTCTGTCATCTCTGTTGACTTTTTTTCTTTGTATGTGGCATGGATTTGTTGCTGATACTGTTTTTAATTATAGGTTGCAGTCAGTATATAATCATGTTCTTTTCCTTCTGCTTTCTTCACTTCTCCTTTTGTTTCTTGGTGAACTATATTTTTCAAAATAGTTTGGGCCATCCTCTCAAGCCTGTTTTTGCATGGAGATCACTTAGAATCAATCCAGGCATCTGCTGATTTTGTTTGGAGCATCTTGCCCATATTTTCATGCAAATTTCCTGTTTCTTCATCCTCAGCACAAATAATGGTCCTTTTGCTATGGTTGTCTTCAGGGTGGTTTGTTTTATTTACACTCAGTATAAATACTATAGGACAAAATTGTCAAATATCCTCTGAGATAATATTTGTTATCTTTGGGAACTGAAGAAACTTGCTTTATCAACTCCTTTCTTCTCCTTTCCTAAGGAAATCTGTGAACCATCCTTCCATTTAACTGTAAACTCTTTGTGTCTTTTGGCTTCATTTCATAGAAAGAATGTCACTACAAATGTGACTCATTTCCTCTAATAGTGTGTCCAGTCAATCATTAGACCAAGATCATGCATTGAGTGTCAACTGTTAATTAATACTAATAAATGATCCAGGATCATGTGAAGTTTCAAACTCTTAGCTCACTTTTCCTGAATCTCCCCACCATCACTGTGGAAACAAAAGATTGCTACATAGAACAAAGGCATTTTTGTTTTTGTTTTTGTTTAATGGTCTCTTATTTTTTTTTATTAAAGCTTTTTATTTGCAAAACATATGCATGGGTAATTTTTCAACATTGACCCTAGCAAAGCCTTCTGTTCCAAATTTTTCTCTCCTTCCCCCATCCCCTCCCCTAGATGGCAGGTAGTTTAATACATGTTAATTATGTTAAAATATATGACAAATCAAATATATGTATACATATTTATACAGTTATCTTGCTGTACAAGAAAAATCGGATCTACAAGAAAAAAACCTGAGAAGGAAAACAAAATTCAAGCAAACATCAACAGAAAGCATGAAAATGCTATGTTGTGGTCCACACTCAGATCCCACAGGCCTCTCCCTGGGTGTATATGGCTTTCTTCATCACCAAACAATTGGAACTGGTTTGAAACATCTCATTGTTGAAGAGAAGCATGTCCATCAGAATTGATCATCATATAGTCTTGTTGTTGAAAGGCATTTTGTTTATTTTTGTCCTTGTCATGGTTCATTATGGTCAATGTAATTCATCCCTGGTGGCCAACCTTCTGGTGATAAACCTTATTTGAACTTAGTTCTGGGTTGACCAACACATACTCTGTCTCTAGGCTTCTGTTATTGTTGTTATTATCTACTAATATTGGCTAATTTTTTAATTTTCTGTTTGTATTTACATTTGTATCTCCAATGTTTAGCATAATACCTGCCACATAGTAAGCACTCAGAAAATTATTTATCTATTTAGTTGATATTTGTCATCTCAAGTGATCTTTACAACAAACCCTTTGAGGTAGACACTGTTGTTATTCCCATTTTATAGAAGAGATAAATGAGATCCACAGAGTTTAATGATTTGCTCTTCATTATACAGCTATGTCAGAAACAGAAATTTACAGAACCATAGAATCTGTGTAAGAATATTCCTCCAAAGCTATCTAATCCAACCTTTACCTTTTATGGTAAATGGTTTATACCCTTTATGGTATCATCAAGAAGTGCTTTAGCTGCCTTTGGCTGAATGGAATCTGTTATCTACTAAGGCAGTCCTTTCCATTCCACTTTTGGTTAGCTCTATTTGCTAGGAAGCATTTCCTGCAGCATTCCATTAGAAATTTTTAAAAATAATCATAGCTTTTTATTTTTCAAAATACATGCAAAGATGGTTTTCAACATTAACCCTTGCAAAACCTTGTATTCCAAATGTTTCTCCCTCCCCACATCCTTCCTCCCATAAACAAGTAATCCAATATAAGTTAAACATGTGCAATTCTTCTAAATTTATTTCCATATTTATCATGCTGCACAAGAAGAATTAGATCAAAAAGGAAAAAAATGAGAAAAAAGCAAGCAAACAACAACAACAACAAAAGGTGAAAATACTCTGTTATGATTCACATTCGGTCCCTATAGTCCTCTTTCTGAATGCAGATGACCCTGTCCATCACAAGTCTATTGGAATTGGCCTGAATCATCTCATTGTTGAATTGAGCCAAGTCCATTACAGTCAGTCATCATTTGTTTGTTACCATGTACAATGTTCTCTTTGTTCTATTAACTTCACTCAGCATCAGTTCATGTAATTCTCTCCTTCTAAAATCAACCTACTGATCATTTCTTGTAGAACAATAATATTCTATAACATTCATATATCATAACTTATTCAGCCATTTCCCAACTGAGGGGCATCCATTAAGTTTCCAGTTCCTTGCCACTACACTACACTACAAAAAGGCTGTTACAAGCATTTTTGCACATACGGGTCCTTTTCCCTTTTTTATGATCTCTTTGAGATACAGACCCAGTAGAGACACTGCAGAATGAAAGCATATACACAGTTTGATAGCCTTAGGCATAGTTCCAAATTTCTTTCTAGAATAATTAGATCAGTTCACAACTCTATCATTAATGTATTAGTGTCCCAGTTTTGTCGCATCCCTTCCAACATTTATCATTATCTTTCCCTGTCATCTTACCTAATCTGAGAGGTACCTCAGAGTTGTTTTAATCAGAATTTCTCTAATCAATTCCACTAGAGTTTTCTTTCTAAATTAATATCAAACTATTAATGACTACTTTTTTGAGACCACCATTAAACTAATTCCTTATCCAATTATACTATTGCCTAGACCAATTCAAATAGAAAGGAATTTAGTTAAACCATAAAACTTCATGTTGACGTAGAAAACTAAACATTAACATTATCTATGCATTGTTGTATTTTTATTTATTTTTGTTAAATATTTCTCAATTGTATTTTAATATTATTCAGGTCACATTCAAGAGTATTGTGGCCATATTCCATGAGTCCTGTGTTTGATATCTCTGCTCTAGATCACATCTCTATATAACATACATGTTTTGGTCCTACTCTTTTAGAGGCAGGTCTGTTACATCACTCCTAAAGATTCTCAGGTATCCTTAAGGGTTTGTAGAGTGTCTCTTTTTTCTACCATCAGCTCAAGTCCCAATAACTACATTGTTCTCCCCATTGTGGAGCCAGTAACTAGAATTCCGGTTCCACTAACAATTTAACATTGAGTAATGTTTTCAGACAAATTTTTCTTTCACATATATAGCAAGAACCAACATACAGTTTTTCCCCAATACCTCAGGGACATACTCTTTCCTACACTATCACTATATGGCCACTCCTATAAGCACTCCTTAAACACCATTTTCTAAATGAAACCTTTCTTGATTGCCAGATCCCCTCAACTGCTAGCAATCTCCCTCCTAAACTACCTTGCATTTAATAACTTTGTGTAGGTTTACATTTATTTGATTTATTTACACTACATGTATTTTATATGTATTTTTCTCTTCTCCGTTAGAATGTAAGCTTATTGGAAGTAAGGATTTGTTTCATTCCTTGTACTTGTATCAGCACTTATCACAGTGCTAACACATAATAGGTCCTTAACCAGTGTTTGTCAACCAATTATTGTTAATTGAATGACCAAGGGAATGGACTTATGGAGAAGATGGAATCAAGGACTAGAGATATGGATTAGCCTTGCAAGGAGGAAAACTATTTCTTCCTCAAAAAAAAAAGAAGGAAAGGAAGAATAAATGAAGATACAAAGGAGATTTGCATCATGTAGTAGAAGACAAAAGAGATCTCACAATAATTGATTTCTGCTTTGTCAGGAAAAAAGGCAGCACAGATATCTCCTGAGAGGCAGAGGGATATAAGAGTTATTGAGGATTGAGGAGAGAAAAAATTTAGACCAGCTGGTTAAGGGAGTGGGATAGAACAAAAAAAATAATAAATAAAGATTTGTTTTGTAGCAGAGATGGCCCAATAATGATTGTAGAACATGAATTTATAGGAGAACAACTTGGCATAGTGCTGTGACTTGCTCCAGTAGCTCAAGAGTGTGAATGCAATGTTCCTTTTCTCCCCAAAGATTGGATTGCTGAGGAAGTGGTGACAGAAAGTTGGTACCAGCTGTCTGGGGCCCAGGAACATGGCATCAGTATAATAGCAATAGCCCAGTTCCTTTATTCTCATTTGTTAAGAGAACCAGTGAACCACCCTTCCCTTTAACTGCACCCTCTTTGTCTTTGGTTTCATTTTTATAAGGGGAATGTCAATAGAGATGTGGCTCATTTCTTTTAGTAGTGTGTCTAGAGTTGGATAAAGAACACCCATAAAATTTTCCACGTGGAAAACTTTCACTTGATTCTCAATCAAGCTTGATTTCTACCCTTTCAGAATTCAATCTGGTGTCTGAGGCTCCAATAGGTGCAGGACTGGCCTTTTTCTTGAGCTTAAAACTTTACCAGCTCTAAGCATAGGTTATGATGCCCAACCTCAGGGACCCTCTGAAGTTTGTTTGGAGAGTCACTAGGTTTTTGCTAATCTTTTCAGATACAGGCAAAGTGCTAGAATTGGTTGGGATGACATTGGACTTTTTTCCAGGTGAATTAAGTTGAATTGAATTTGCCTGATTTCTGAGTTTTTCTGGCTCCATGTATGTTGTCTGGGGTCCACTGGGGCATACTAGTAAAATTCAATTCAGTTATAAAGCTGACCTTTTTGTAGTGGCAAGAAACTGGAAACTGAATAGATGCCCATCCATTGGAGAATGACTGAATAAATTATGGTATATGAATGTTATGGAATATTATTGTTCTGTAAGAAACGACCAGCAGGACGATTTCAGAGAGGCCTGGAGAGACTTGCATGAACTGATGCTGAGTGAAATGAGCAGAACCAGGAGATCATTATACATGACAACAATAAGATTATATGATGATCAATTCTGATGGACATGGCTTTCTTCAACAATGAGATGTTTCAAACCAGTTCCAATTGTTCAGTGATGAAGAAACCTATATATACCCAGGGAGAGGCCTGTGGGATCTGAGTGTGGACCACAACATACCATTTTCATTCTTCCTGTTGTTGTTTGCTTGCATTTTGTTTTCCTTCTCAGTTTTTTTTCTTGATCTGATTTTTCTTTTTTTTTATTTTTTTTTATTTTAAGCTTTTTATTTGTATAACATATGTATGGGTAGTTCCCCAACCTTGATCTTTACAAAGCTTTCCAATACAAATTTTACCCCCAGTCCCCTCCCCTCCCCCAGATGGCAGGAAGTCCACTACACGTTAATAATGTTGAAATGCTTGAGAAGTTATGCAAGAAAAATCCTATCTACAAGAAAAAAAAAGAATCAGAGAAAGGCAACACAATGCAAGCAAATGTCAATAGAGATCATGAAAATGTTACGTTGTGGTCCATATTTCATGTCCCTCTTTCTGGGTGTATATGGTTTTCTTCAGTGAACAACTGGAACTGGTTTGAGACAATTCTTTATTGCAGAGAGCCATGTCCATCAGAATTGATCATCATGTAATACTGTTGTTGCTGTGCATGATGATCTCCTGGTTCTGCTCGTTTCACTCAGCATCAGTTCATGCAAGTCTCTCCAGGCCTCTCTGAAATCGTCCTGCTGGTCGTTTCTTACAGAACAATAATATTCCATAGCATTCATATACCATAATTTATTCAGCCACTCTCCAATTGATGGGCATCCCTTCAGTTTCCAGTTTCTAGCCACTACAAAAAGGGCTGCCACAAACATTCTTGCACATGTGGGTCCCTTTCCCTCCTCTAAGATCTCTTTGGGATATAGGCCCAGTAGAAACACTGCTGGATCAAAGGGTATGCACAGTTTGACAACTTTTTGAGCATAGCTCCAAATTGCTCTCCAGAATGGTTGGATCCGTTCACAGTTCCACCAACAATGTATTAGTGCCCCAGCCCTCCCACATCCCCTCCAACATTCATCGTTATCTTTTCCTGTCATTTTAGCCAATCTGACAGGTGTGTAGTGGTATCTCAGAGTTGTCTTAATTTGCATTTCTCTGATCAATAGTGATTTGGAGCAACTTTTCATATGACTAGAGATGGTTTTAATTTCATCATCTGAAAATTGTCTGTTCATATCCCTTGACCACTTATCTATTGAAGAGTGGCTTGAATTCTTATATATATATGAGACAATTCTCTATATATTTTAGAAATGAGGCCTTTATCAGAACCATTAAATGTAAAGATGATTTCCCAATTAGATGCTTCCCTCCTAATCTTGTCTGCATTTGTTTTGTTTCTACAGAAACTTTTTAACTTAATATAGTCAAAATTATCCATCTGGTGTTCAATTAGGAGTTCCAAGTCTTCTTTGGACATAAATTTGTTCCACCTCCACAAGTCTGAGAGATAAACTATATTACGTTCCTCTAACTTGCTTACAAAGTCCCGCTTTATATCTAGATCATGAACCCATTTAGATCTTATCTTGGTATGTGGTGTTAGGTATGGGTCAAGCCCTAATTTCTTCCACACTAGTTTCCAATTTTCCCAGCAGTTTTTGCCAAATAGAGAGTATTTATCCCAAAAGCTGTGGTCTTTGGGTTTATCGAACACTAGATTGTTAAGGTTAATGCCTAGGTTGTCCTGATAACCTATCCTGTGCCATTGATCCACTGCTCTATTTCTTATCCAGTACCAAACGGTTTTGATGACCGCTGCTTTATAGTATAGTTTTAGATCTGGTAGAGCAAGGCCACCTTCATCTGCCTTTTTTTTTCATTAATCCCCTTGAAATCCTTGACCTTTTGTTCTTCCAAATGAACTTTGCTACTATTTTTTCTAGATCTGTAAAATAATTTCTTGGGAGTTTGATTGGTATGGCACTAAATAAGTAGATTATTTTGGGTAGTATTGTCATTTTTATTATGTTCGCTCTGCCTACCCATGAGCACTTAATATTTTTCCAATTGATTAGGTCTGATTTTATTTGTGTGGAAAGTGTTTTGTAGTTTAGTTCGTATAGTTTCTGACTTTTCCTTGGCAGATAGATTCCCAAATATTTTATCCTATCATCTGCTATTTGGAATGGAATTTCTTTTTGTATCTCCTGCTGCTGAACTTTGTTGGTAATATATAAAAATGCTGATGATTTATGTGGATTAATTTTGAATCCTGCAACTTTACCAAAGTTGTGAATTGTTTCTAGTAGTTTTTTAGTTGAATCTCTAGGGTTCTCTAAGTATACCATCATGTCATCTGCAAAGAGTGATAATTTGGTTTCTTCATTACCTACTCTGATTCCTTTTATCTCTTTTTCTTCTCTTATTGCTAAAGCTAACATTTCTAATACAATATTAAATAGTAATGGTGACAGTGGGCAGCCTTGTTTCACTCCTCATCTTATTGGGAATGGTTTTAGTTTGTCTCCATTACATATGATGCTTGATCTGATTTTTCTTGTGCAATAAGATAACTGTATAACTATGTATACATATATTGGATTTAACATATATTTTATGCCATCTAGGGGAGGGGGTGGAGAAAGGAGGGAAAATTTGGAACAGAAGATTTTGGAAGGATGGGTGTTGAAAAATTACCCATGCATATGTTTTTACCTGTAGTATAGAGCTTTTTCAATTCCAGCTACAATCTTGATATGAGGTCAAATAGCAGGCTTGTTCTTTCTTTTCTGCTTCTCTTTTCTACAGCTTTTCCAGAGGAAAGCTGAAAAAAATTTTTCATTCATAGCTTTTCTTTATAACCTTAACTAAGGGTTGAGGTGCTTTAGCACCCTTAATATCATTCTTTTCAGCACTTTAAAATACTTGTTTTTATTCTCCATTACCTGCCCAACTTCTGCACATGTATTTTTCTTTTTAATAAAAATAGGTAACATTTATGACTCCATCATACCTCTGACTCCAAGGCAGGGATAAGATTAGATCTATTCTCCTTAGCCCTACAGGACAGAACTAAAAAGCAGTATTGCCAGGCACTGTGCTAAGTGCTTATAATTATAATCTTACTTGATCTTCACAGCAATGCTGCAAGCTAAGTGCTATTAATATTCCCACTTTACAGAGGAATAAATTGAGGTAATCTGAGATTAGGTGACTCAACCAAGCTCACACAGCTAGTAAGTGTCTAAGGCCATATTTGAACTCAAATTATAAATCCACATCCCTCTCTACACACTGTAACACATAACTACCCATATAAAATCTAGTTTGTCAGTGTTCAACCTCATTGATCTCTAGATAATCCCCCCTCACATCCTGCTTTGATTCTTCATTGGAATTGTTTTTCTTTGAATTTTTAGAATTTAATTCTTGAGTGTTTCCCAGCTCTCTTACAACTGCATCTCCCATATAATTTCAGGCCATGTGATTCTTCCTGGTCTTTCTCAGAACTGAAATCTGCTTTCCTGGAACCTAGCGTGTATGTCACATGTTATATAGATGGATTTTTTCACTTGTTCTATCATAGATTCCAAGATAGAGACATCACCTTTCTCTAAAATCATATCATTTCCATCCTAACCACCAGTTCTTTCTCATAGATAAGAATCAGATCCAGTACTACAGATTTCCTTAATAGTTCCTCTACTTTTTGAATGATGAGATAATTTGTTGCCCAGTTATTTTGAGTCATGTCTATTCTCTGTGACTCCATTTAGAGTTTTCTTAGCAAAGATCCTAGAGTTGTTTGCCATTTCACATTTTACATATAAGTTAAGTAACTTGCTCAGGGTTCCATAGCTAGTAAATTTCTGAGACCAGATTTGAACTCAAGAAATTGAGTCTTCCTAACACCAGACCCAGTATTCTATCCACCAAGCAATCAAACTGCTGGATGAAATAGATTTAAGACAAATAAAGAAACTACTAGTTTCTTGGTGTAGGGGCACAGAATGAACTCCAACAACTATCTGAATAACTGAAGCGCCTTCATTACTTTCTCATGTCTGTGTATCAGGCTTGTGATCTGTTTACCAAGGTATTCGGCAATATTCTTTGATGAAAATAATGCTTTATGTGCTTCACCCAAGTGTACTTCACTATGATGCTTGCTCTCTCCTTGCTCTCTCCTGATTTCGAGTCTAGCATTTGGCATTCTTAGCACTATTTTGTATACTGCCTTTCTTAGACAAAGTCTTTTCAGCTGATTACATCCTGAAAGAACATGTGTTCTGCTAACAGAACATTTGAGAACCCAAAGCCCCTGATGTGCCATAACAAAATAAGACTCAGGTGGATAGAGAATCCATGCTTTTTTTGGTACAGGGCATTCTTAGGTGAACAGATTCTTTCTCCCAATATACCTTGTTAGTAATTTACAGTCTTAGAGAGTTGTCTGGGAGCTAGCTTCTTAAACTGTGGATCATGACCCCATATGGAGTCTCATAACTGAACATGATTTATTATCAGTAAATGTATGATTTGTATATCTATGTTATATACCTATCTGCCCAGGGTCACACAAAATTTTCTTGGGCAAAAAGGAGTGTGGACTGATTCCATCATATCTCTGACTACAAGGCAGGGGTGAGATTAGATCTGTTCTCTTTAGCCCTACAGAACAGAACTAAGTAAAAAAATGAATAGAAGTTACTGTGAGGAAGATTTTGGCTCAAAATTTGATTCAATTCAATAATCATTTGCCAATTACCTGTCATCTTTAAGACACTATTCTAGATAACAAGAATAGAAAAACAAAATTAAAAACAGTTTGTGTCTAAAGAAGAAAATGCTCTAATAATTAGAGCTGTCCATATGTGAAACAGGTTGCTCTGGAAAGTTTAAAGTTTTTCATTCTCTTGAGATCTTCAATTAGAGACCAGATGACACTTACCAAAGACACTATAGAAGAGTTTTCCTGTTAAAGGATAAATGGAATGAGATGCCCTCTCATATTCCTTAAGGTCAAAGATTCTATGATTCTGTGAAAAAGTACCTCTGTTAGAAATCCCATTCTGGAGTCACGGGACAAATGTTCTGCAGTAACCAGAAGACAGAGGACAGGAGTGGCAATAAGACATTTTTAAAAAGAGTAGTGAATTTGAAGTAAGAGGACCTGAGTTCAGATTCTCATTGCTCTACATAACCTTTCTGAGCCTCAGATCCCTCTTCTGTACAATGAGGGAGTTTGATTAGATGGTCTCAGAGATTACTCCTACTGCAGTACATGTGCTCCAATGACACTCTAACAAAGCTATCAGACAAGAATACTTGGCCTTGTGACCTGGCTACCTATGGGTGAGCCAAACAAGCGCAAAGGGCCTTTGACCTCAACTATCAGCCATTATCCCAGTGTTGATAGATGTTTTTCTTTTTTTAGTATTTTCTTTTTAATTTATGAAATAAACAAACACCTCCATAACATAATAGAATTTTTTAAAAAGATGATTGCACATGAAACTGCAAATCTATAGCTGTTTTTCAATAAAGCAGAGTCTCAAGAAGGAGTGAGGTCTCTCTATCATCTTGGGCCAGGAATTCAAGACAACCACAACATAATGAAGGCTAACCAGTATTCTCTTAGATATGAGAGTGAACTCATTAATATTAGTGCTTAAATCATGCAATATCATTGATAAATTTCAATTAGTGCTCCAACTTAGAAGAACAGTACTCAGCCTCTTCTGTCTATTGTCCCATAAGGGTGATGTGCTTGGAGGTATTGGAGGTCTCACCATGTCTGCCATTTTCAACTTTTAAAGCCTCCTGTCAGCAATCATATTACTTATATGTACCTGGACATATATCTGATCCTTGACTCCTAAGCCTCTTGGGCAAAAATAAAACTGGACTGTTGGGGTTATGTGCCAGAATCAGTGAGCAAAAGAGCCCCTAAGTAACAGTATGCTGGATAGTAACGACTTTCATCATCTTGTTCATACACTATCTGGACAACGTCAGAATTTAATTCTGATTTCTATGAAAGACTTGCCTACAGAAAACAATGGGAAGAGTGATTATTGACCCTTTCAGCTATGTACCTTGACTGAAAGATTCCTGACTGCTGTTCTCAATTTCATGTGTTAATGGATCTCAAATATAACAAAAATGCAACTGTTAAAATCAAAATAGATGGATATCTGCATAATGATCAGCTTTACTTATAGTTCTTTCACAACAATTACATTCTGTAAATATCATTCTTTTATGTCATGTGTTGATCTACAAGAAGTATATATTTCTATTGCATACAATAGAAAGCAAACTTGGCAAATGATTGTTCAAGTGTCTTTTTATATGATATGGGGGAATGTTGTATCCTTATATGAGAATGTTTCCATAAATGGACTTTTTTTTATTTGAAAGAAATGGTTGAATGTGACAATGTTCATAAAAATTGCATTTGTATCTAATAATGCTTTAAATATGTTTTCCCTGACCAATTCAATTTGTACTGAGTTTGTCCTATAGCTTATTATATTCTCCAACTCTATGAAGTCAGTCTATGCAGTACATATACAGAGAAAGTACTAAGATTTTATGTATTACAAGAAATGTATTGTTTTAAAATCCATTACAAATAAAAATAAATTCTTATAAATGTTCTAAGTTAAAACAAAGAATCAGGAAATTTTACTAGGGTATTTCCCTTTGAAATCTGGATCTTCATTTGTCTTAAGTATTTGTTCAAATACCTGCTACTAAAGAAAAAACAAAATAATTAAAACAATTGTGAAATGTTGGTTCCTATGTGTCATTGATTTGGATCTCAAATCTTTAACAAGGAAACTGTTGTTTCCATTGCCAGAAATTCAAACTGCTAAAAAGAAACCTTGAAAATAGATCAATTGATCAATAAAAAAGATTTGTTTGGGGCAACTTGATTTGGTGGTTTTTAGATGTATAACTGGTATAAACAGGTGCTAAACTGTATCAAATCCACTAATTTAGTATTCTCTATTCTTAATATATTTGATACAAATACCTCTCAGCTTGAATAAAGAATAGAACCAGTAACTTTTAATACAATAAATTATAAAAGTATAATTATGTACTCCGCAAAAGTGTATTTTTATGGGTTTTCAAGAAGAAAGCAAAAAAGGAAATTCTCATGATTGGGTACACTTAAAAATTCTTAGTTTCAACTGAAATTCAGTCATTTTCAAAGTAGAGTTCAAAACTTGTGAAACATTTAATTATATTAAGTGGATTTCTTGTGTTGGCATGTTGTAGACAAACTTAATAAAACTCTTGCTCAGATACTGGTGTGAATATATATATATATAAATGGATCTGCCTGGTATTAATTAGCTTCCACTACTTAAGACCTTTGTTGCCTGTTATTTGGTCCAGATCTATACTGTGTATACCTCCAATACCCCCAAGCACATCACCCTTCTGGGCAATAGATGGAAGAAGCTGAGTACTGCTCTTCTAAGTTGGAGCACTAGTTGGAATTTATTAAAAGTATTATATTACCAAAGCACTAATATTAGTGAGCTTCAAAATTAAGGAGACATTAAGATTGTCTCCTATATCTAAGAGAAAATCTTGATTATATTATGCTTGTCTTGAGTTCCTGATCTAAAATGATAGGTTTCAATCCTCCTTGAGGCCCTGCTTTTTTGAAAAATATCTATAGACTTACAGTTTTATATGCAATATTTGGCTCTTTGTGAGGGAGAGAAGAAAATATGAGGAAGTCAGACAATATGTGCCAAAGCCCATTTGTGTGCATAGGTGGGACATTTCCTAGAAGAATCCCAGGATATGGATATCCTGTCTCTTTTCTGATCTCATACCATAGTGCCATTATATTGTCTTTAATATTCTCCTGTGCCCAAACCTAGTGTGGTGGGGTAGGGTACACAGAGACGGTTATATGAGGAAGCTACTACATGAAAAGTTTTCTCCAACTTAAGCCCTCCCTTCCCCCCCAAAAAAAAGTACTCATTAGGAATAACTCAAGATGAGAGGGCAAAGCCAATCCTTTGGCCTTTTGTTACCTTTTATTACCTTTTGGGATTTTGCCAAATATAACAGATGTTTATATTTGTTGCCTCAGTACTTTGGGGGCCAACTTTTTTTCCCTTTTGATGGTTGTTATAGAAACTAAGGGAAGAGGAGCAGGAGTGAAGCAATTGAGTTTTGAAATAGCTAATGTCACTCTACTGGTCACTCAGTTCCCCAACCTACCTGTGGTGCTTCTGATACCCACAGAAATGTTTAAGTGGACCAGACCTCAAAGTGGAAGGCATCATATAGATTGAATGAAGTATTTAATGACAACATGCATTTAGTTCCTTGTAGCCATTCTGGCAATCCTCAGGAGCCCCTTTTAAAAAGTCCTCCCTGCCATATGACAAGAATCAACCCATTGTTCCTGCTTAACAACATCCACATGGCTGGTAGAGCTTACTGTCCCATGAAATGAGGCACCTTAAGGAAAGAGGCAATGGTACATATTCTTCTGTAGCATAATGTCTTTAGAAAAGTTAGAAGAGAGATAGACCAAGTGGTTCATTAAGATTCTCTGAAGTGTGAGTTGAAGCTGAGTTGTTTGGAGCAAAAAAAAAAGACAAGAGGAGAGGGGCAGAAAGTGGCCCAGCCAGAAAAACTGCTTTTATCCTCTGAAAACTGACATGACCCCAAGTTTGCTTTTGGACTTTTCCTGTCCTCCAGGTTCAATGTAGGTAGAAGGGGACTAGATTGTGTACTGGAAGAAGGCAGCTTTTGCAGAGGCTGATTTCTATCACTGGAGTGGAGAGGAGGAAAGAAAAGACAGGTAGATGATTTTTGCCCTTGGTTCTTGATGTGGCTAATATGTCCCATTCCTCTTTCTGGAGCAGTTAGAGATGATTGGATAGTATGTCCTGATTCTTGTTTGGTAGGCAGCCACAGAAACCTTCATAGTCCATGTTTCATTCAGGATCTACTTGCTAAATTATCTTCTTGACTGGTCGGCACTCCATCTGTTCATCAGGTTATCTAAATTAGAATGGAAAATAGGAAATACTAATAAGGAAGGATGACAGAGCTCCCGGTGTTGAATCAAAGCATTGATTTTCAAAGAGCTAGTTGAAAACTTTTCACTTGGAGAAAAATCCATGATGAAAAGTAACTAGTAATAAACCTTGAATAAGATCCTGTTCAATCTGTATGCTACCACCTGACTAATGTAGCAACTGCTGCTACTGAATGAATGAGATCTCAAAAATCTACTAGATTTTAAGTTCCTTGATAGTTGTGGCAATGATTCCTACATCTTTGAAGCCTCTTTCCGTACCTAGCACACATCCTTACACATAATTTACAACTCAACAGCTAATGTTATGTCAATATTAGGTTTACTTTCTAATAAGGAAGAACCCAATTTCAGTGTGATGCTACAGAGACTAACATCAGCCCTATGTGAGTTCCACAGCTCCTGGAATAATGATTTTGCCACTGTTTTATTCTATTTTAATAGTGGTCTGTAATTGGGTTTCGGCCAACTGGTAAATGGTAGTTTCTCAACTTTAATTTTGTGCTTTAAACAGCCAAACATTCCAATGAGCTTGCTGGCCAAATAGAAAAAATTGCCAACCTGTGTGGACGTTGTGCATTTTTGGAAAGGATAATGATTTTCATGAAATTTTCCTCATCTCATCATGTAGAGTTCAGGATATAAGAACATGTAGACATCTCTTGTCTGTTGTTACTATATCGGTAGCTCTCTATTACTTCCAGGATCAAATATAAAGTCCTTTATTTGGCATTTAAAGCCTTTATAACCTTTATCTTTCTCCCTTTCCACTCTTATTATACTTTGTTTCGCACACTCTGTGATCCAACTATACTAGCCAATTTGCTGTTTCTCATCATCCCCACCTAGATGCCTTTGCTTTGGCTTTCCTTCATTACTGGAATGTTCTCACTCCCCACATCCACATGTTAATTTTGTTCAATTCAAATACCATCTTTTATATGATACTTTCCTCCCCAGTCTCTTTAGCTGCTAGTTCCTTCCCCTTCTAAAGTTATCTTGTATCTACTCTATATGTACCTTGTATATCTCTTATTATGTAATATCTGTGTTTTCTCCTTTAGGATGTGAGCTCCTTAAGGGCAAGAATCAATATTTTTGCCATGTTTTATATGCCCAGCTCTTAACATAGTGCCTGGCACATAGTAAGTGCTTAATAGATGCTTGTTGACTGAGTCCCCTAAAATAGAAAGTGATCACCTGAACTGAAATTTACACTTTTATTAGCAAGCCCTTTCTTCACTGATAATGTAAATTATTAGTATGAACACGATTATATGGAGGAAATCTCTAAACTTAAGGGACTAAAATTTTAAAGAACCATAAACTTTATAGAAACATGTTCATATTCCATCACTATATTAACTGCAAATCATTCTTGATTGTTCAATCAATTGATCAATAAGATTTTATTAATCACATTAATTATAATGTTTTCTAAGTGATAGATACAAAGACAAAAAGGAAATAATCCCTATCTTCAAAGAGCTTATATTCTATCAGAGGAAACAACATGTACACATAAGTATATTCAAAGTACTCAAACAAATAGAAAATCTTTTCAAGGAGAAGGCACTAGCAACAGAGAGTAGGAGGTAGGAGATCTGGGAAGGACTTATGTAAGTATTATATTTTATCTTTTAGAGAAAGAGATTTTTAAAAAGTAGCAGTGAGGAAGTAAGGCTAAGAAAGTGTGTTGGAGATGCAAATTCTAAAGAGCTTTAAATGTCAGAGAGTATATGTTTCATCTTATAAGTAATAGAGATCCCTTGTAGTATATTGAATAAAAAATTAGCATGGTCCTATCTGTGTTTTAGGAGTGTCATCTCGAGATATCTATAAAGGATGAGTTGGAGAGAATTAAATCAGGGAGACCAAATGAAAGGCTTTTTTTTTATCATGAATCAGTCTACGCAATGTCATAATGTCCTAAATTAGGATAGTGACCATGTGAGGAGGCAGGAAGAAGATATATGCAAGGAATGTTATGGGAATGTAATCAACAAGATTTGACAATTAATTGAATGATGGAAAGAAGGAAAGGAGGGAAGAAAGGGAAGAAAGCATGAAGAAATGAGCATTTACTAAGTGCTTACTGTGGGCCAGGCTCTGTGCCAAGTACCTTAAAAATATCTCATTTTTTCTTCACAGTACCCTGGGAGGTAGATACTGTTATTATTCCCATTTTATAGATAACTGAGACAATCTGAAATTAAGTAACTTGCCCAGAGAATACAACTATTGAGTATATGGGGCTGGTTTTGAACTTAGGTCTTCCTGACTATAGGACCAACTCTCTACCCTCTGTTCTATCTTTCATAAAAATGAGGAGTCAGGAATGATTAACTCCTAGTTTATATATATGCATGCATATATGTATATATTGTGCATCTACATATATACATGAATATATACATGTGTGTATATATACCTATATGTACATATGCATGTAGATCAAAATATTTCCAATTTCTCTGGATTTCTTTCTTCACCATTCCCTATATGGGTACCTTCTCCTTCCCCCATCTTTCAGTTCTCTTCTTTGTGTTCTTCCATTATAATGTAAGGTCCTTGAAGACAGGACTGTCTTTCTTTGTACTTGTATTTGTATTCCTGGCACTTGGCTGGGGGCCTAGTATATAGTAAGCACTTAATAAAGACTTGTTGACTTGACTTAACTTATACAAGAAACTAAAGATAAAGTAGATGTCTATCAGTTGATGAATAAAATAAGTAGATTATAGTACAGAAAAGTAATGAAGTATTATTATACTCAATGAATATGATGAATACAGAAAAGCAAGCAAACTGATGCAAAGTGAAAAAAACAGAACTAGGAAAATAATGCACACAATTATTTCAAGAATGTAGATAGAAAAAGCAACAAAACAAAATCAAATGCTGTGAAATTTTATTGGCCAGATTTGGCTCCAAAAAAGAAATATGAGGATATGCCTCCCTTCCCTCTCTGTAAAGATGGATTGTTGCAGGTGTTGAACCCTGAATATAATATCAGATTTTTTGATGAATTTGGTTAGCATAACTGTTTTTCTTTTTTTCTATTTTTGTCAAGGCTGAGCTCTTTAGGAGAAAGGCAGGGAAATATATGTGATATGAAAGCAAAAGATGTCAATAAAAATTCATTTTCATGACAGCCAAAGAATTTATCACTCAGTGCTGGTAATAAACCTCTCCATAATAAGGCTAAATTACTCCTAGAACAGCAGATAGAGTCTATAACTAATAGTGCCTGGCATATAGCAAATGATTAATGAATGTTAACTGATTGCTTATTAGATTGTGAGCTCCTTGAGGGCAACAACTGTCTTTTATCTCTTTTTTAATCCCACCATATATTATAGTACCTGACATGTGGTGAATGCTTAATTAAATGTTTATTGACTCATTAAAAGCTTTCTAGGAAGAGAGAACGTATTAATATACACTTTACTACAGACACAACCTAAAAGATCAGAGACATCTTCATGTCACAGGTCTCAGAGCAGGACTTTGGTGGGACATGTTTGAGGCACAGGTCAGTCATTTTTGTTGCAGTTCAGTTTCCTCTGGAAGCCTGGGTTCAAATCCCAGTTCTGATAATCAGCACACATCCTTTTAGAAAAAAATTAAACTTTATTTTTAAAAAAGTTATTCAGTATGTAGTTTAGACTTTTCCCTTATTTCAACCAACCTCTCCCCCCCCCCAATTTTGAACAAATTCCCTTTGTGCCAGTTATGGCTGTTTCTGTGGTTTTTTTTCTTCCCAAGTTGCTTATTGACGAGATCTGCAAAATATGTGCGTTTGCAGGCACTTACTTAAAACTCATCCTAACACAGCATATGCTTATCATGATTATTTAATATATGTTCTAATTTAACCAGATTTTAATGTCAGCATCCTGTTACCATGTGCCATATGGAATAAAAATGTCAAAAAAGACGAGCGTGTGCATTTCAGCTGACATGGAGCGTAATTATTATATATATTTATGGTCCCCTTAAAAGGTTCTTGTAATGAAGTGGGAGAGTGGGTAAAGTACAAAGGAGGAGGTTAAAGAAATGACATTTTAAAATATATAGCACTTCTCTAGCTTTGTCTCTCCCTACTCCTAATTTCAAAAGAACTTTTTTTGGATTTATTTTAATTAGGTTTCAGTTTATAACAGCAATGCATTATACTGAACATTTCTGAGTAAGCAAAGACTTTGCAGCAGAGGGTTATACACCTGGTAATTTAGAAGTCAGATAGATTTCTGACATGGTTGGTTTTAATGGATTTCCATTCCAGTTTGTATGTTAGGGATGGGCAAGGAGTAGTAGTGGGTTAGATATCTTTGGAACTGAGGAATATTAGGTCTTTTCCATAATCTATTTTCAGACTTTTGCATAACTGCCGAAGTCATTTAATCTTTGCTTTTTTGGGAGGGGTGGAAGGAAGGGTTATTGAGCAAAAGATAAGTAAACATTAGAGGTTCTTTCTCTCCCCACCCCCCATAATCTAGTTATCTGCAATGCAATATTCAAAGAAAAACAAACAAAAGGAATTTATGTATGATACCATGAACTTGTTGCATTTTGTTCCCTAAAAGTAAAATTAAAAGTATTAATAAAGTGGTAAAAAAAAATTCTACTTGCATCGCCTTCTGAACTTTTTTGTTTTCTTCTATATGTTTTGTTTTGTTAATGTTCTTTACTTTCTGTATCATTATTACTTTCCTAATAATTCACTCCCACTCCCCCATCAAACAGAAACTTATGGGAAAAAAAAAACAAGTATAAAAAAACAAGCAAAACAAATCAACACACTGGGTATGTCTGAAAATGTACATCTCACTCTAAAAGGTTTTCCTTTTCAGAAGATCGAAACCTGGGAATTCCTAATGAAGAGCTAAGAGTTGAGCCAGACTTCTCTAGTCCAAAAGTACTCTAAGCTCCAAGGTACCATGTTCTTTGATCACGGATTAGTCAGATGTGGAATCGATTCCCCTAGCAGAATCAAGTGCAAGGATTTCAAGCTAATAAACTTGAATTCCACATTTATTTCACTTGGCAGGTTTTTTTCCCCTTCTCTTTCTCAGAAGTACAGATGTTCTACTTAAAACCCCTCCTGGCAGGTTTGGAGGCTGGGTGTAATTAACATGTACAGGTTTGCGAACAGAGGTTCTCAGATAAGCAGAGCTCTAGAACTCTAGAGTAGCTTTGTTACTATAATTATTGTTGTTAATAAACCATAATGCACAGGTAGCTGTGCATGCATTAAAATAAAACTGTTGGCAAACAAAACCTTATTGCATAATCCTGCTTTGCATTAATATTAGTTACTACTTTTTCTATACAACCCTTCTCTCCAGATTGCCTCTTTTGTTTAATGATTAAAGTATAAAGGAGGAAAAATACTCATTGACCAAAGTTTATTTATCCCTATTTATAGTTTTTTGTTAATGATTTATTGTCAGCCCAGCTGAAACAAGAATAAGGAGAAATAATGATAATCTCAAGAACGTGCAGATAATCCTAACAGTAACCAATAAGACTGGAATGAATATTTGGAGCTAAATCTTTGGAGTCCTTCACTGAGCAATTACTCCCTACAAATATAGAAAAAAAGCTAAGATAGATCAGATTTAATACAACCTCTCTTCCAATGTAAGAATCTTCTTTATAGTGTCTTTGATAGAGGTATCATTTAGCCTCTCTCTGAACACAGCAACATGGAACTCACTTCTTTCTGAAATAACCTGTTCCTTTGTTGAACAACACTGAATATTAAGAAATACTTCCTTTTATTGATCTGAAATCTGCTTCCTTTTAATTTCCAACTCCTGATACTAGTTTTGCTTTCAAGAACCATATAGCATAAGAATCCTTTAAATTTCTGAAAGACAGTTATCAAGTCCCTCATAAGGATACCCTCTTCCAGACTTAGCATCCAAACTTTTTGGAAGAATGAAAAGAAGGAAGGAAAGAACAAATGAACAAAGAGAAAAAAGGAAGAAGAGACAGATAGAGAGAGATAGAGAGACAGAGAGAAGGAGGTAGGGAGAAGGGAGAGAGAGAGAGAAATAAAGAAAGGAAAGGTTGGAGGAAAAAAGAAAGACTTTATGACAGATGACAAAGTCCAGAAGTGGTCCTCTGGGTATAGCAACAATAAAGATAGCATGGCCCATATCTCCAATGTTCCTCATGTAACCCTAGTTTGGAGAACCCTTACTATCCTATTTATCCAGCTCTGGACATCTTCCATCTTTACAGTATGCAATATGGTACTCTAAACTGAAGGCATTGTTCCAGATCTCTGACCAGCAAAGAGTACAGCAAAACTATTATTTAACTCTTTTGCTTAAGCTTAAGTTTATATAATTTTTGGTTACTATATTTCATCATTGATTTATATTGAGTTTATATACTTTAGAATTGCTAAGGGATATAGGGTGCATAGCTGAATGATCTTCCCAAAATATAGTATGGTAGCATCTAACCATATTTCCCAAATTAGGCTAGATAATATAATTAGCTATATAATTCAGGAAGTCAGAGCTGAAGGGATAAGAAGGTGTTTAGATTCCTTTGCATGATATTCCTCAGGATAATCTGGAGGAGGCAGACCTTTGCACCAAGATCTCTTTCCCCTGAATGATGATTGAGCAAAATAAGCAGGATCCTTACCCTCTGACCTGAATTCATGGAAACAGGACAATCCCCTGGACTCACCATCTTGAAAGTAAGCCTACATGCAATAATCAGTCAATCCACAGGCATTTATTAAATGTCTCCTCTGTGCCAAGTACTGTGTTAGGCAGTGTGAATACAAAGACAAAATGGGTCCCCAACCTGAACAAACTTATCTTCTACCAGGGGAGGATATGTGAAATTTTTTTAAATGTCTAAAATAAATATATTTAAATGAGGAATCAGCATTGGGAGGTCAGGAAAGGTTTTATGGAGCATTTGAGCGTAGTTTTGAAGAAAGGGGGAGCTCTAAGAAGTAAAGGTGAAAAGTGGGAGTTCATTTCAGAAAAGGGGAGAGCCATTACAAAGGTACAAAGATAGAATGTTGTATGTGAGGAACAGAAAGGAGACCAGTTTGTCTAAACTATAGAAAGCAGCAAAGAGAATACTATGTAGTAAAATGGGTAAGGTAGGTTGGTGCCAAGTTATGCAGAGCTTTAAAAAGCTAAGTAGGGGAATTTCTACTTATCCTTAAAATCTATAGGAAAGCATGCAGTTTATTGAGAAAGGAATGATCAGTTAGATTTGTATCTAGGAAAATCACTTTGGCAGATGTGTGGGAGATGCATTGGAGAGGAAAGAGTCTTGAACCAGAGATTCAAATTGGGAAGTCATTGTAATAGGAAGACAAGCAGTGATGAGAGTCTGATCTAGAATGGGGAGAGGGGTGTATCAGTACAGAGTAGGGAGCAAATGCAAGATATTTTGGGAAATATTTGGGGCAGCTAGGTGGCATAATAGATAGAAGAAGGAGTCAGTAAGACCCAAGTTCAAATCTGACCTTAGGTATTTACTAGTTATGTGATGTTGACAAGTCACTTAGTTTTTGTCTGCCTCAGTTTTCTTCACTGTAAAATGGAGATAATAATAATAGCAAATACCTCATAGGTTGTCATGGAGATTAAATGTAAAATTGTAAAATGTTTAGCATAGTGCATGGCACATAGTAATCACTATATAAATCTTAATTTTGTTATTATTAAAAATTAAACAAGATGTGGCTCTTGATCACATATGAGGAATGAGTGGCAGTAAGAAATCAAGCATATTTGCAAATCTGGATAACTGAAAGGATGGTGGTACCTTTAATAGAAAAAAGGAAGATAGAAAAAGGAAAGAATTTTGAGGGGAAAATAATGACTTCAGTTTTGGACATGTTGAGTTTGAGTTGTCTATTGAATATCCAGTTTGAAATACCTAATAGACAGATGGAGATGTAAAATTGAAGTTTAAGTGAGAAACGAAAGCTGAATAATTAGATTTAGTAGTCAATCTACATAGAAATGATAATTAAACCCATGGTAGTTGCTGAGATCAACAAGTAAGAAAGGTAGAAGTAGGACACAGGATATAGCCTTTGTATAAATCTAGTTAAGAGTGTAGCATGAACAATGAAACAGCAAAGGAGACTGAGAATGAGTGTGATAAGGAGGGAAGAAAATCAGAAAGCAAAGTTCAATAAACTCAGGGAGGAAAAAGTATCCAGGAGATGATGCTCCATAGTGTTGAGTGCTGCAGAGAGGTCAAGAAGGATGAGCATTGAAAAAAGATGTAGTGATTTAAAGATCATTGGCAGCTTTGGAGAGAGTGACTTCAGTTGAGTTATGAGGTCACCTGCTCTCCTTGCTTCCATCATTTCCTCCAAAAATGAAAGAAAACCAAAACTTTTATATCAAATATTCAGAGTCAATATACACTGCCTCACAAAGCAGTGACATGGCATTGTGGTTAGAGTTCTGGGCATGAATTCAGGAAGACAAGTTCAAAATCAACCTCATAAACTCACTAGATGAATGATCCCAGTCACTAAATATACATCTGCCTTGGCTTCCTAAACTGTAAAATGGGGGTAATAATAGTACCCACTAGATGACTCAGTGGGTAGAATTCTGAGTCAGGTCAGAAAGACCTGAGTTCAAATTTGGCCTCAGACACCTACTAGCTGTGTGACTTTGAGCAAGTCACTTAACCTTGTTTGCCTTAATCCACTGGAGAAAGGAATGGCAAACCACTCCAGTGTTTTTGCCAAAAAAAATACCATGAATACAATGGTCCACAGAGTCATGAAGAGTTGGACATGACTGACACAATTAAACAAGTTTTCAAGTTGATATATTTGCAAAGTACTTAGCACAGTTCTTGGCACATAGTAGCTGTTTAATAAGACTTTGTTTTTTTCCTTCAGGAAAAATATCTATATATTGGACATATCCAAAAATATATCTTATTCTGTATCTTCAACTCATCACCTCTTTGTTATGAGGTGAGTTAAAGTCTGTCATTTTAAGAAGCATCTATTCTATTTTCAGTAGTAATTTATTTTTCCAAATACATGCAAAGAGAGTTTTCAGTATTCATTTTTATAAAACTTTGTGTTCCAAATTTCTCTTCCTTTCTCCCTTGCCTTCTCCTTCCCCAAGACAGCAAGCAATACAATACAGATTTTATATATACAATCCTTTTAGACATATTTCCATATTTGTCATATTGTGCAAGAAAAATCAGACCAAAAGGGGGGAAACATGAAAAAAAAAACAAAAACAAAAACAAAAAGTGAAGATACTTTACCTTGATCCACATTCAGTTTCCATAGTTCTCTCTCTCGAGGCAGATGGCATTTTCCAAACAAACTCTATTGAAATTGCCTTGAATCACTACATTGTTGAGCTAAATCTATCAGTTTATTATCACATAATCTTGTTACTGTGTACAAAGTTTTCTTGGTTCTGCTCACTTTGATCAGTATCAGTTCGTATAAGTCTTTCCAGGCTTTTCTGAAATCAGCCTGCTCATCATTTTAAGAAAAACCTACAATGTGGGTGGTACTATGGATTCAAAGCAAAAAGTAAAATTGTCCCTAGATTGAATAATTCCTATAAAAATAGAAAGAGTATTTATATACTATTGGAATACTACAAATGATATGGACTTAACTGAATATAAGACTTTATGAAAAAGAAAATGACAAGAACAATTTGTGGGGATGAGGAGTGTCAGACAAAGCTTCAAGGAATAGGTGGCAGCTGCACTGAGCCTTGAAGGAAGAAAAAGATCCTGAGGGATGGAGGATATCTTGTAGCCAGCACAATTCAGGGTTCCTTTAGCAGATAAAACAAAACTTCCCTTGTTAGGCCAGAATAAAAGAGCAGGTGTTTTTTGCAAATGTTCTTCTTTTCCCAGCCAGAGCTGAAGATGATTATACTGTCTTGGAAAATCCATTATTGGTAAAAAGAAGTCTGGTGGCTTTCCCAGAAGTGAGAAGTCAATGAGATCTGCATCAATCTTTGAATATGAAGAATTGAACATTGGATCCCCCAGAGGGTGGAATTCTTACCATTTGCTATTGGAGCTCATTTTTATAGGATGGCCAGGCTACAAGGCAATATATCCAATGAATCAGATTATCATTGCTCTTCCTTGGACAAAGAGTAAACAAAGGGTCCTCCCTAGGAATGGGGTCCATTGTTCTTGTGGGATTGTGATCTTATTGAAAAGGCAGGAGAGGCCTAAGAGGCTCTCTGAGTGATGTTCAAATGGCAAGCTTTTTGAGCTAAAAGATATGCAGTCAGACCTGATCTGCCTCTGTATTCTGTATGACTTTTGAGTCTTGATATTGAATCTCAATATCCTCAGCCTCAAATTAACCTTCAAAATCGGCTTAATAATCTCTGACCTATCTCCCTCACAAAACTATTATAATGCTCAAGATAGAGCATGTTTATGAAAGGCATTTGGGAATTGAAAATTGCTGACCACATGTAATGATCACAAGTTAGGCCACTCATAGCATGGAGAATCACAAATACTGAGAGCTGTCTGGGACCCCAGTAACCATCTATTTTAATGTCTAAATAAGAGCCTTTCTAGATAAAGGTACCTTCCCCAAGACACATGTGACTTCATTGAACACATGTGACTTAAGAAACTTTGTATTCAGTGCATTTTCTGTTTTTTTCCTGTGTGATTTCATTTTGCTGAACTTTTTTCCTTTCCTTTTTTCCCTTTGTTCAAAGAATTATTCTCTAGAAAATGAAAAAGTAAGTTGTATTTCCTTTGTAATTGGGAAGGAAGAGAGGAAGGAAAGAACAGAGGGAGGGAAGGAGGAAGAAGTTAAAATTATACTTTTTAAATTATTTTTAAAAATAAAATTATTTATTTTAATCACCTTTTTCAACATACCCAGTAAGTAGTCTTCCAGCCTTTGCCTAAAGAGGAAGAAACCATTGCCTCTCAATACAACTCATTCCACTCTGTGAGAGCTGTAATTGCTAAGTAAGTTTTCCTTACTTCATGCTTAAATCTCTATAATATCCACCCATACCTTCTAGTTCTTTCCTCGGAGTTGAGGAGAGAAAGTTAAATCCCTGCTTCAGAGGGCAATCCTTCTAACACTGGAAGATAACTGTTATGTCTGCCTATATCACTTTCTGTCTTGCATTTTAATCAGTTATAAACAAGTCTTCTCCTTATTGGATCATAACAGGGACAATTTATTTATCTACTGTACATTACAAGGTCTCCTCTGTGGTACTGGACATAGTAGGAATATAGCAAATGCTTGTTGAATGGTTGGATTACTATGTCTTTTGAATCAGAGGATCGCAGAAATAGGTGATTTCAAAACAAAGCATTTATGAAGTACTTCCTGTATACACATAACAGTGCTAGAGAGTGATCCAAAGTTTAGGTAAGACAATTTCTACCATCATGGCACAGGGTATGACACTGAGATCACTATTAAACATAAGTATTCAAAGGGGTCCAGGCAAAGTGTTATGTGAAGTTTAAGCTGTGTTTGGAAGCTTTTTTGGAGGAGTAACCTGCTTAGCTGCTTGACTTGGAGAAAGTAGCCATAGATCCTAATTTTCAATGACTCCTCCCTCCCACAAGACATGTCTGGAAGGAATCATAAGATCTATTGTTTTTCTTATCTGTTGTATTTTCTATCAGCAGATCATTTCTTATGTACTTTACAATTCTGTCAAACTGGCTTCCTCGTTCCTCACCCAGGACTTTCTACCTCTCATCTCTATGAGGTTATACCTCATCCTCATGATGTTTAGAATGTATTCATTTCTTGCTTCTTCCTTTTAGAATCCCCTATCAAAGTTTAGCTCAGGAGCCATGAGGCAGCTAGATGGTACAGTGAATAGTCCACTGGATGTGGAGGCAGAAAAACCTAGTTCAAATTCTGCCTTAGAAGCATGGCAAGTCACTTAACTTCTGTCTGCCTCAGTTTCCTCATCTGTAAAATGAGAATAGTAGCATCTACCTCTCAGGGTTGTTGTCAGAATCAAATGACATAATTTTTCAAAAGCACTTTGCAAACCTAAAGTCACTATATAAATGCTAGCTATTATGATAATCTTATTTCATGAGGCCTTTCCTAATCTTTATAGCTACTAGCTCCTCCTTATACCCAAATTATTTTTATATATAGTATTTTAATCTGCTTATATGTATATTTGCCATTCTCCTCTTCTCCCCAAAACATCTTTGAGACTCCTATTCCATTTTATCTTTGTATTTCCAGTATCTAACCCAGTGCTTAGAACATAATGGATGCTAATAAATATTTGTTTACTGATTGGACAGGCTTTAGTTCAGCACCATGGTTGATGATGTATGTGAGTAGTTACTGTTGTCTTTAATATTAAATCACTTTGTGACATTTAAAATTTATTAAATTACTTTCCTCACAACAATCCTGGGAGATACGTAATATAAATGGTAATAACCCATTTTACAGATGAAGAAGCTAAGGTGCAAAAGGGTCCATGGTTATACAATGAATAAGCACAAAGAGAGTTTATTTCTCAACTCTAGTTTCAAATTTCCTTCCTCCTCACTGCTGCCAGACCTTATTCATAATAAAAAGATATCATGTTAGATCCCAAGCCTGCATTCCTATTTGGAGCATTTCAGCAACTGTTTCACTCAGTTCCTCCCAACTAGTCAAAATCTTTCTCCACTATCTTTCCTATACTATTTTGCCTCAGTTGGCAAACATTACTAGTCCTAACAAGTTTGAACCATTGAAATTTAGAAATTAGAGGAAGCATATAAAGAAAAGCAATCCACATTACCTTCAACTGTATTAAATAAATGAAACAGTTAACAAAGTGTTTACTTAGTGCTGACATTAGAGAGACTAGATTGAATAAGAAAAGAATTGTTGCAAACTCAGTTGTATTATGAAAATGTTTAAAATGCTAAGAAGTTATTTAAACTTCCACATTTTCTTTTTAATGTATTTAATCTAAAACTTGTTGGCTAAGTAATGAGAAGTTAGCCCATCCCCAATATGCATTATTTATTCGATTCAGAACTAAGAGTTTGAATGAATAAGGTTTTTATAAACAATTAAGTTCCAAAGATGTGTGTTGATGGCTGACAAAAAAAGCTACATCTTTCTGTGGTCTTAATCAGCTGGCTTCTACATCCCAGGAGAGCAGCCCTCTCTCCTCCACCCGCCCCCCCCACCACAGGATTAGTTTAGCTGGTTTCTTGATCCCTCCCTCCCCTCTCCCTTCCTCCTCTTTTTCCCCCTTTCCCTTTTCCCCCCGCCCGTCCTCCTCCTCCCCCCTCTCAGAAAGAGAGGAAGAGTTTTTAAAATACCTCCTCTCTTACAGACATTATCAGTACAAACTGCTTTAAGAGAAAAATTTATCTCATAGGTGACAATGGGGCCCAATCATTATTTCTCCTTCTCCTCCTGATAGCATCATCAAATTATGCTCCTTTTATTTTTTGGAAGCCCCTATTTTAGATAACCAAAGGGTACCTGCTGTTCCCACATTAATTCAATCTACAAGGCATCTTTCTGTTTCACTGGCAAACCACTCTCGTTCCACAGACACCAGGAACTGCTAATTAACTCTCTATTATGATTTTTAGCAAAGTAAAGCAATATGACATAATTCAATTAAAATGACAAAAGGAGTTTTCGCCTTGACATATGTTTCCCCCTGTGTTTTCTCCTGGAAGCCAATGTTGCCAAGCAGGGGCCCCACTTCTGCTCACTTAAGCAGGAAGAGCATGCCTACCATGAAGGAGGCACCCTGCATCAGAAGATCCAGGACTCTTTGCATCCTAGGGGAAGATGAGGCTAAGGTTTCTCTTGAGCAAACCCAGCACTCTTTTTTTTTTCCTCCTGTGAAAAGCATGCTTCAAACTAAGGGACAGGCTCCACTGGTTAAATTATTAATCATTCAATTCATATAAATAAGTCTTTATCATAGATCATAGCTTTAGAGCTAGAAGAAAGCCTAGAAATCACATTAAGGACCTCCCCCCCCTCATTTTACAGATGAGGAATCTAAGGCCCACAGAGATTGAGATCAACCCATGTTTATGTAGTTTGTAACAGAGACAAGATGCAAAAGGAATGCTTTTTCCCCTTTAACTGTGCTAGTAGTGGTCCCCGCCCTCAAGGAGGTTACACTCCATAGGAATATAATGAGAATTTATTTGTTTGGGGAATTGTGTTCAGTTCTGGGTAGCACATTTTAGGAAGGCCATTATCAAGCTAAAACACCCCAGGGGGAGAAGAAAGGGCCTAAATGGAAAGAGTTACTAGAGACCTAGCATAAACAAGGATATTTTGAAGCAACTTAGAATATTCAGTCTGGACAAGAAAAGATGGCAGGTATATGACACTTTGATAAATCTATCAATTCATTGGTGTAATTGTCCCTTTACTATAATGCAGATTATAAAATTTCCAATTTATTTTTTAATGGATGAGGAAATTGAGATTAACAGAGATTTGGCTTGCCCATGCTGATAAGAGCCAGAACTAAAATTTTAATCCAGATCTGCACATTTAAATACAAAACTCTTTTGCTTCATTGCTGCCTTGGAAGTAAAGTTATGAGCATGCTTCCTCGGAGCAATAAGAATATCACTTGTATTACCAGCCTATATTCTGAGGAAAATATTTGAGTTATAATGCAAATTACTATCACTGTTGTTATTTTATATCATTTTTGGTCCATATCTTTCCACAATTAGCTTTTCCCCCCTTCTTTCCACTAAGGTCAATCCAACAAGCTTGAGGCCTCCATTTGGTTCTTTTAATTGGCTCTCCTTCTTGCTACATGACTAGCCAATCTCTTTTAAATCTCCACATCCTTTTCTGCTATAAGTCATTGTTTTACAGCAATTGATATAATCCGTAAAGAAAACATTGAGATCCCTACCATCCATTGATGGGTAATCTTTACATTAGATTCTAGGAATACAGTGACAAAATGAAAAATCATCCCAGGTTTCAAGGAATTTACCTTTTACAGGAAGAATGGAAGATATACACAGGAGAATCAATATAAGAAGAAAGAAGGAAATGCCATTAAGTACCATGATCAAGAAAGGCTTCACATAGGGGAAGATACCTGACCTAAGTCTTGAAGGAAGCAGTCTTCTGAGAGATTGAGGTGAAGAGAAAAGAGCACAGAGATGGGAACTGGCATGGTGAGTTCCAGCAAACAACTAGCTGTCCAAGTTGGCTAGAACATAGAATGCATGGAAGGCGATAACATGAAATATGGCTAGAAACATAAGCTTGAGCCAGATTGTGAAGGATTAAATAATAGGTTGAGCAATTTGTCTCATCCTAGAGGCAATAGGGAGCCTCTGATGTTTTTTAAGCATTAGAATGGCCCATGCCTTTCGAAGATTATTTTGGCAGCTGTACTGGAGGGGGAATGGAGAAAAGAGAGATTGGATGTCACTGGTAAGGAAACTCTTTAACAAGAAGTAGCCCAGGTAAGGATAATGAGTGACTGAATTAGGTGCTATGTGAGTAAAAAGAAGGAGATAGATGTGAGAGATGTAAATTTGAAGGGAAGACCAGGTCTCATCTGAGCAGCTATATGCTAGATTAGAGGGCTAGATGGAAGAATTTATAATATCCCTAACTATAACCATGGCTGTCACCTCTCCTTTCACCCAAAGCTTTAAACCATTTCTTCTTTTTCCTTATTTGAAAGCTACCAGGGAAGAGAAAGAGATTTTATATATATATAATCAGGCCATTTGTATATACATTGAATTTAGGCTTAGCAAACAATTCAAAATGATTGTGGGGAGAAAGGAAGGTTTTATCACCACATATTAAGCTAACAAGAAATAGAAGTCCTGTGCAAGCTTTGAAACAGGGAGGGAAAGGGCCCATCCATCAAACACTTCTGGAAGTAGCCCAGGTGTGTGCAAGCTAAAATGAATCAGCAAAGTCAATTGTTATATTTTTAATGTGAGCATTTATGTCTTTAGAATCAGCAAAGTTACAAATCAAGGCTTGATTTATTGTTTTGTCAATTGTTAGACTTAAAAAAGTGATGAAAAATGTTAATAATGCAGATTAAACTTAAAGGTGTGTCCTGTGGTTTTTTTCCCCTTGGAGAGTCAGTTGTTAAACATTTATCTGCATGTGCCTGAAAGAGGATTTCTAAGCCTCCATGTCAGCTGACACCAGGCACTGCATATTGTGCACACCCTCAGGTTTGGAACACTGGCATTGGTCAGTCCTCTTGTTATATTTCTTACAAAAGAAGGCTCACTGGGTAGAAAAGAGAGGAGTGTAGTCAGAAATTAATGCTATTTTTTTTATTAACAACATAATTAGGTTTTTTTAAAAGATCTTCAGGACTAGAGGCAACCTTGCACCTTAATCACAGTCCTCATCCTTGAGGTGACTGATTCTGGTAGATTCTGGTACTTGGAAGCCAAGGATTCTCTCATTTCGTGATGCTCAGCTTCATTTAGCAGCTTTTCATGAGCTGATACCACCATCTGGTGTCTGTCAGCAAATTGAACCAAGAGAATGGTTCTCTTGGTTCTGCACTTATTGGCATTTCTTTCTTTCTTCTTATATTGATTTTTCTCTGTATATATTCCATCCCCCTTGTAGAAGGTAATGGTTCACAATTTCCAAATGTTGTGCATCATTTAGAGCTTAGAAAATGTAACTCCCTCTTCCAGACTTTTTTTTAAAATTTTTTTGCAAAAATGATCTTGTACCAACCAAATCACCTGCCCATTTTGTGGTATATGTGCCTGTATAGTATATACTTCTGTATGTCTCATATTTTGTGTAGGCAAATACCATTATATTTATATATTGTTTCTATCACACATGCCTTTTGCTTTCACTGTTCTTGGAACATATTATGTTAATTACTAAATTTAAGCCTTTGACCAAAATTATCCTTGATTTTTTTTTAACTATCTAATTTAGTCTATTGGTCAACAAACATAGGGAATAAGTATCAGATACAGAGTCAAGAAGACCTGAGTCCAAATCCTCCCTCAGATACAAATCATGTGACTCACTTAACTTCTCTGCCTCATTTTCCTCATCTGTAAAATAATAGTACCCAACTCCTAGGGTTTTTATAAGGATCAAATGAAAGCATATATATAAAGCATTTTGCAAATCTTAAAATGCTATATAAATACAACCTATTATTATCATAGATGAATACTTAGCATCTTAGAAATAAAGCTGAAAGGGACACCAAATAGTCCTCAGTCTAATATTCTCAACTGAGACTTTGCAAGATCATATAGAACTAGAATTTTAAAAACTTGAGGTTCTCTGACTCCAAATATATTGTGGTTGTTATTGTTTGCCCCTGTACAAAATTGCATCTTCATTTATTTTTCCAGTGATTTCTGGAGCCTCATTCAGAATTATTGTATAGGATTCTGTGTCTCACCCAACTTGTTATTGTGCTCTGACTCTATGTAACCCTATTTGTGGTTTTCTTGGATTTCTTAGATTATTAGAGCTCATTCTACAGCTAATAAGTACTTATAAGTACAGTATTAGCCCCACCCAATATAAGAGGCTATTCTAGAATATTTATTAACTTCATTACCCCAATGATACTCTTAAAACACATGATTGTCAGTCACTCTTTGGCTCTATCACATTAGGGGATGATACAGACAACTAAATGGCACAGTAGATAGACCTGGAATTAGGAAAATCTGAACGCAAATCCAGCCTCAGACACTTACTAGCTGTAACCCTGTATAAGTCACTTAGTCTTGTTTGTCGCAGTTTCCTCATCTGTAAAATGGGGCTAACGATAGCACCTACTTCCCAGAGTTGTTGTAGAGACCCAGCGAAACAATAATCACTAAACACGATGCCTAGTAGTAGAATTATTATCTTTATGAGGTTCTTACAAGAATCAAGGGTGTGTATCTACATTCTATAATCAGATCAGCCAAGTTGAGGAAGTGAGAATGGTAGAAATCAATCTATTAGATGTGACTATTGTGGATAGTTTCCTCCATCTCTGTAGCAACATCATTTCTATTTTAAGGGTGAGGAAGCAAATGAGACTATCTCCCTCACAACAAGCACACACTGTGTTAAGCTACAATTTGCATTGACAAATATGAAAGGGAAAGAATCAGATTCCATTTCATTTCAAGCAATAAATGTACACATCTCAGTACATTCAAAGTAACCTTGGATGTATCCTGTGGACAAAACTATTTAACTAAACATGAATACAGGAAGAATAAGATTTCCTTAACCTAGGGAATATCCTCTTCCAAATCAGATCACACAACCCTTCTCTAATTTAGTAGCTAAGTCCTAAGTAGTTGCCTCAAATCCATACAAGTTAAATGATTTAGCAGGTTTATGGAGCTAATCATGTCAAATCCTGACAGAGGCAGGATTTGAATCCAGGTCTCTCTGACTCTAAGCTTACTATGTTGTCCTAAACTGCCTCTCTAATTATATAATTGAAAAATATGAAAATTATTTGAACTCCAAATAGATTGTTAAAGTCATCATCCTGATGGATTTCTGTGCTCCATAAGCAGTGTTGGTAAATCAGACTAGAAACAGCTTTGCCATAACATCCACAGAAGTGAGATAAGCCATTACTATATTTTAGAAACTCATGACAACAGCTTACTCACTGGTTCCTTCCCTCTACCTTTTCATTCTATCCATTTCTCACATACCTTTTGGGAAGTTCCTGTTGTCATAACTTGTCTGCCATCTACTGACCTTTTGCAGAAATGCATCCCCTTCCTTTAACAAAGTCCCATTTCAATATCCTCAATCCTCAGTCTTCCCTCTTTCCTGAGTGAAAGTTAGCAATTGCCTTCAGAAGCCAGTAGCTTGCCCTTAATAATCTAAGAGGAACTTTTTGGTACTTTGTAAACATTTTTATTCAATCCTAAGTGAACCATTGAAATAGTAGCTCTTCTGGAATAATTAGGTTAGAAAAGTGGGTATTTGGGGGAAGCTAGATGGTACAGTGGATAGAGCACCAGCCTTGGAGTCAGATGGGCAAATCCTGTCTCAGACAATTAATGCTAGCTATTTGACCCTGGGCAAGTCCCTTAACCCCAATTGCCTCACAGCAAAAAACCAAAAAAACCACAGGTAGTGGAGAGGGAATAAATTTATGTCCAAAGAAGAACTGGAACTCTTACTTGAACACCAGAGAGATAATTTTGACTATATTAAGTTAAAAAGTTTTTGTACAAACAAAACCAATGCAGTCAAGATTAGGAGGGAAGCAATAAATTGGGAAATCATCTTTACATTTAAGGGTTCTGATAAAGGTCTCATTTCTAAAATATATGGAGAATTGTCTCATATTTATAAGAATTCAAGCCATTCTCCAATTGATAAATGGTCAAAGGATATGAACAATTTTCAGGTGATGAAATTAAAACTATTTGTAGTCATATGAAAAGGTGCTCCAAATCACTATTGATCAGAGAAATGCAAATTAAGACAACTCTGAGGTACCATTACACACCTGTCAGATTGGCTAAAATGACAGGAAAAGATAATGATGAATATTGGAGGGGATGTGGGAAAACTGGAACACTAATATATTGTTAGTAGAATTGTGAACAAATCTAGCCATTATGGAGAGCAATTTGGAACTATGCTCAAAACGTTATCAAACTGTGCATACCCTTTGATTCAGCTGTGTTTCTACTAGACTAGTGTCCCAAAGTGATCTTAAAGGAGGGAAAGGGACCCACATGTTCAAAAATGTTTGTGGCAGCCCTTTTTGTAATAGCTAGAAATTGGAAACTGAATGGATACCCATCAATTGGAGAATGGCTGAACAAATTATGGTATATGAATGTTATGGAATATTATTGTTCTATGAGAAACGACCAGCAGGATGATTTCAGAGAGGCCTGGAGAGACTTGCATGAACTGATGCTGAGCGAAACGAGCAGAACCAGGAGATCATTATACACAGCAACAACAATATTATATGACGATCAATTCTGATGGACATGGCTCTCTCTTCAACAGTGAAATGTTTCAAACCAGTTCCAATTGTTCAGTAAAGAAAGCCACATACATCCAGAGAGAGAGATGTGAAATGTGGACCACAACATAACATTTTCATGCTCTCTATTGATGTTTGCTTGCTTTGTGTTTTCTTTCTCTGATTTTTCTTTTTTGTAGATATGATTTTTTCTTGCACAAAAATAAGTATGGAAATATGTATACATATATTCGATTTGCCAAGTATTTTAACATAATTAACATGTAGTGGATATCCTGCCATCTAGGGGAGGGGTGGGGAGCAGGGGGGAAAAATTTGTAACAGAAAGCTTTGTAAGGGTTAATGTTGAAGAATTACCCATACATATGTTTTGCAAATAAAGTTTTAATTTTTAAAAATTGAGCTTCCCATGCCACTCCAAGAAGCTGGAATTCTTAATACTTTTTGCCTGGGTTATTCCAACAGCCTCCCAATTGTTTTTCTGCTTTTTTGCTTCTAATCCATCTTGCATATCCCTGCCATTTTACTATTTTTAAATATTTTCATCATGTCATTCCTGTTTATACCTCCAATAGCTCCCAGATTCCTATTGCATCAAATATAAAACATTTAGTGCCCCCAAAATCTACCCCATCTACTGGTAAAAAAAATTCTCCATATATAATCCATTATACTTTGTTCTAGATCATCATGAGACCCATGAACATGTCATACTGATTCCCATTTCCATACCTGTAGTCCTGCCATTTCTTTCAATTAATAAACAGGCATTTATTAAGTGCCTATTATGTGCTAGATATTATGTGAAATATTGGAAAATCCAAAGAAGAAAAAAATGAAACAGCCTATACCATGAAAAAAAATTACATTCCCTAGTAGAGAAGACTAACAAAGATGGTATAGGGGGAATAAGTAATACAATCCAGCTTTCCCCACAACTACTCAAAAAAAAAAAAAAAAAAGATTTAAGAACACCAGACTAGAGATCAGACAGGAATAAGAGTAAGGGTTGATTAGAGGAAAAATGTCACAAGTGAAATAAACTTTAATTTCAGAGGATAGATTGTGGACAGGGTTTTAAAAGGAACAAAAGACAAAGAGATGGTAACCTGTGAGTGGAGTCTGAGTAAGAGGAAGAGAAGAGGAGCAGGGATAAGAAAGCAAAATGCATCAAGCTTAGAGAACTATTTCTGAGTAAACTAAAATTTGTTCTCATTACTCACTTTTTCCTGTAATTAAGGAACAGAGAACAAAGACAGCAGAAAAATATAAGAATAGCAGAGAGGGAAATATACAATCAACAATCATAACTATGAGTGTAAATAGGATGAATTTGCCTTTACAAAATAGAATGGATAGGGGAATGGATTAGAAAGTAGAATCTAACAATATATTATTTGCAAGAAACATAATGATGCATACAGTTAAAATAATGGGCCGGGACAATATCTGTTATGATTCAACTAAACTCAGAAGAACAGGAATAGTGATCATGATTTTAGATAAGGCAACAGCAAAATAAACTTCATTAAAAAACAAGCAGGGAAATTACATTTTGTTAAAAACTATCATAGATAATTAATGCCATATTTAACCTATATATGTCAAATGACAGCATTTATGTTCTTTTTTCTAACCATATTTTTATTAAAACTTTTGATTTTCAAAATATATGCATGCATAATTTTCAACATTCACCCTTGCAAAACCTTGTGTTCTGAATTTTTCCCTTCCTTCCTCTCACTCCTACCCCTAGATAGAAAATAATTCAATATATGTTAAACATGTGCAATTCTTCTATACATATTTCCACAATTATTGTGTTATGCAAGAAATACCAGATGAAAAAGGAAAAAAATGAGAAAGAAAACAAAATGCAAGCAAACAACAATAAAAAAGTGAAAATACTATGTTTGATTCACACTCAATCTTCACAATTCTCTCTCTGGGTACAAATGGCTCTCTTCATCATAAGATCATTGGAAGTGACCTAAATCATCTCATTGTTGAGAAGAGCCATGTCCATCAGAATTAATCATCATATAATCTTTTGTTACCATGTACATGATATTCTGGTTTGAGCATTTATATTCTTTTTTTTTTGAAAATTTTATTTTATTTGCATAACATATGTGTGGGTAATTCTTCAACATTAACCCTTAATTTTCTGTTACAAATTTTTCCCCCCAACTCCCCACCCCTCCCCTAGATGGCAGGATATCCACTACATGTTAATTATGTTAAAATACTTGGCAAATCGAATATATGTATGCATATTTCCAAACTTATTGTTGTGCAAGAAAAATCATATCTACACAAAAGACATATCAGATAAAGGAAATACAATGTAAGCAAACATCAATCAAGAGTATGAGAATGTTATATTGTGATCCACATTTCACATCCCTCTCTCTGGATGTATATGGCTTTCTTCAGTGAACAATTGGAAGTGGTTTGAAACATTTCATTGTTGAAGGGAGCCATGTCCATCAGAACTGATCCTCATATAGTCTTCTTGTTGCCGTGTATAATGATCTCCTGGTTCTGCTCATTTCACTCAGCATCAGTTCATGCAAGTCTCTCCAGGCCTCTCTGAAATAGTCCTGCTGGTCATTTCTCACAGAACAATATTATTCCATAACATTCATATACCATAATTTATTCAGCCATTCTCCAATTGAAGGGCATCTATTCAGTTTCCAGTTTCTAGCCACTACAAAAAGGACTGCCACAAACATTCTTGCACATGTGGGGCTCTTTCCTTCCTTTATGATTTCTTTGGGATATAGGCCCAATAGAAATGCTGCTGGGTCAAAGGGTATGCACAGTTTGATAACTTTTTGGGCATAGTTCCAAATGAGCATTTATATTCTTTTTTTAATAGTTTTTATTTTTTTTATTTTATTTATTAATACTTTTTATTTGCAAAACATATGTATGGGTAATTCCTAAACATTAACCCTTACAAAGCTTTCTGTTACAAATTTTTCCCCCCTACTCCCCACCCCTGCCCTAGATGGCAGGATATCCACTACATGATAATTATGTTAGAATACTTAAGAAATCGAATGTATGTATAGTTATTGCCACACATCATTTTTTGTGCAGGAGAAATCGTATCTACAAGAAAGAATAATCTGATAAAGGAAACACAATGCAAGCAAACCTCAATAGAGAACATGAAAATGTTATGTTGTGGTCCACATTTCACATCCCTCTCTCTGGGTGTATATGGCTTTCTTCACCGAACAATTGGAACTGGTTTGAAGCATTTCATTGTTGAAGAGAGTCAGAGCATTTATATTCTTAAAAGAAACTCAAAACAAGTCAGAAAATAGAATTAGACAGTAAAACTGCCAAGGAAAGACCTCACTGTACTTCTTTCAGAGCCAGTCAAATCTAACAAGATGGAAAGAAAGGAGGGAAGGAGAGAAGGAGAGTGGGGGAGAGAGAGAGTCCTAAACAGAATTTTAGAAACAGTAGATATAATAGATCTCTGAAAATAATTGAATGAGAGTGAAAAGGATTGTACATATATCTTAGTTGTGTGGCACGTTTACAAAAATTAACCATATATTTAAAAAATGAAAATTTCAAAAAATAAAGAACAAAAAAAATTAAACACATCTATATTGACTAAAATGAAATAAAAATAAATTCATCAAAAGGCCTTCATTTGAAGAAGTGATTCAAATTAATAGGAAACTAAGTAATTTAATCCTAAATAAATGATTGGTCAAAGGACAAATTATAGATATATTCAGTTATTTTATCAAATATGACAACTATGAGGAAACACACCAAAACTGATGCAATTTAGTCCTTGGGGGACTATCTAAATTTCTAAACTTTTTCTTCTGTAAAATAGAGAAAGAACAGATCAATGAATTTCACATGCAATATTAAAAAAAAAACAAAGAAAACAAAAAATGCCAATTAAACATCAAAATAAAAATTTTGAAAATCAGAAATTAACAAAATTGAAAGCAAAAAAAGTCATTAAATTAATAAATAAAATTAGGAAATGGATTTCTTTTAAAAAATATATATTAGCTAATTTGATTTTTAAAACAATAAGTGCGGGCAGCTAGGTGGTGTGATAGATACCCTAAATTGACCAGCCCTAAAGTCAAGAGGACCTGAGTTCAAATATGGCCTCAGATACTTTACAATTCCTAGTTGTGTGACCCTAGGCAAGTCACTTAACCCCAGTTGCCTCAGCAAAAAAAAAAAGTAATAATAATAATAATAAAAATAAAAAAAATAAGTGAATATCTTTTGGAGGAAAAAAAAAAGTGAATCTAGATAAATGCAATGTCATCCAAGGTAGGGTACTTAGAATTGTCTTTGCAGTCCCTCATTGCCTTGTGCCTAGATTATTGTAGTAATCTGATCTTGGGTCTTCCTGCGTCAAGTCTTCCTTCATGCCAATCTATCCTCCATTCAGCCACTAAAAGTGGTTTTCCTAAAATGAGAGTTCAATGATGCCCACATGCTCTCTCCTTAACAAATTCCTGTGGTTCTCTATTGCCTCCAGAAGCAAATATGGAAATGCTCTGTTTGACATTCGAAGTCCATAATCTTACTTCTCCTACCTTTCCAATCTTCTTATATCTTACCCAACACATACTCTTCAATCCAGTGACACTGGTTTCCTAGATGTTCCATGAATAAGGCACACCATCTCTTAGCTCTGGGCATTCTGTCTGACTGTCCCAGGCCTGGAATGCGCTTCTGCTTTCAAATAAAATTCTACTTTCTACAGGAAACTTTCCCTAACCTCTCTTCATTTTGGTGCCTTTCCTCTGTTAATTATTTCATATCTATCATACTCACACATACATATGTGCAAGTAAATACATATATGTACATATATATAGCATATAATTAGCATTGTATATATTTTTTGCAAGCTGTTGCTCCCATTAGATTGTAGTAAGTTCCTTGAGGGCAGCGATGTCCTTTGCCTTCCTTTTTGTGTCTTCAGCTTTTAGAGCAGTGTCTGGCACATAACAGGCATTTACTGAATGTTTATTGATGAGTTGGTTGGTTCTAGTTGACTGTAGGGAGCACTGAGAATTATTTACTGATACCATAACAAAGCTAAAAAGATTTAGACATTTAGTATCCTTTAGACATTTAGTGATCTCTTGATCCATCCATGTTCAGGTCTACACTCTAGGAAAGTCAATTTAGAAGGCTAATGAAGGATGGGAGTGAGGAAACTTGAGGCAGGAAGACCAACCAGAAAACAATTGAAATTATCCAATCATAAGGTCATGAGTGCATGCACCAGAGTGATAGCTATGTGAGTAGAGAGAAGAGGACATATTCAAGAGATATCATGAATGGAAAAACTACAGAATTTAACAACAGAATGGATGTGTGGGTTGAGTATAAGTGAGAAATTAAGTATGAAAAAGAACTTCTATGTCTGAGTGACTAGGAAGATAACACTGACCTTGACAAAAAAAAAAGTAAAGTTTAGAAGAGAGGAGGATAAGATAATAGATTTTGTTTTGGATGTGTTGAATTTGAGATGTTTATGGGATATCCTGGTCAAGATGTTTAAGAAGCAACTAGTGGTTTAAGACTTGGGGTCAGGAGAGAGGTTAGGACTGGATATATAAATTGAGTTTAGAAGCCAGATTGCAAAACTTTGCATTTAAAGTTTTTGAATGTTTAAATTGAATAAGGAAGTGAAGGTACTGAGTGTAAATGGCTTTATCATGAAGTTTAGCCATGAAGGAGAAGAAACATATAAGACAATAGCTAATAGGGATGGTCTAGTGGAACAAGTAAGGGTTTTTAAAAGCATGGAGGTGACATGAGCTTTTTGAGAAGCATTTGGGAAGCACTTAGTACATAAGGAGAGACTGAAAATAAAAGAGTGGAGATCTGCTGAAAAAGATGGGATGAAATAAGATCGAGTGATACAGAGCTTAGCTTTAGCATGGAGAAGGGCCATCTTTTCAACTGAAAGAAAAGTGAAGGACTAAGTAGTGGGGGAAGAAATATAAGAGGAGATAAGTAGGAAGAGAAGAATAGGGAGCTCTCAGCAAACAGCATAATTTTTTTTCCAATTAAGGAAATGTCTAGGTCTTCAATTGAAAGGATGCAGAGAAGAAGTAAAATGACAGGATTAGATGAAGGAATGAAAAAGTTTAGAATAGATAATGGTAAGGTAAGTAGTTAATAAATGGGGTAGGGGATATCCAAAATTATTTCTTTAAACCAGTTGAGATTATGTCATAGAAACCAGTCAGTGTGATTTCTTGATTTTCTCCAGATCTATTCAGGAGCACATGAAAACGACTAAAGGTCATAGATGCTAGAAATAATGAAAAGATTGTGGTTTGGCAAACATTATTACTAATAGGAAAAAGGCACAAGCGACTTAAGTAGAAAGTTTTGTAGAGTTGAAGTGATTCACCAAAAGATCAAGATAAAGAAGTTTGGAGAACATAGCCAGTGTAGGAATGGTGAACTGGCTGATAAGAACTACAGAGACAGAAGATTCGTGTTAAGGACAAAGTTTTAGAAATAGTAAAAATCTTCAGTAGTAAAAGGAGTTTTTTCACCAGGGAGTTCTCTGTATTGGACAAATTACAGGTTTAGTCAAGAATCTTTCTATGCATATTGGGTAATCTGTTCATCATGAGTTCAATGAAATTTTAGTTGGTTGTTTTGATTAGCAGAATTATTGTCTTTCAAAGTTGGTTGTTTTGCTATAAGTATTTGTATAAATTATTGTCCTTAATCTCCTCACCTCCTTCTGCATCTATTCATACAAATCTTCCCAGGTTTCTTTGAAATCATGTCCTTCACCACTTCTTACAGAACTATTGTTTTCCATTATATTCACATACCAAAATTTGTCTAGTTATTCCCTAGTAGATAAGGACCTCCTTTATTCTGAGTTAATTGCCATTCATCACAAAAAGAATATGCTATAATTAAATTTGTGCATGTAGGTCCTTTTCCCCTTCTCTTTGATCTTTTTAGAGATATAGATATAGTAGTAACAATGCTGGGTCAAAGGACATGTATACATAGTTTAATAGCTTTGAGAGAATAGTTCCAAATTGCTTTCCATAATGTCTGAACTATTTTACAATGCTACTAAGTGGTACTAATGTACCCATTTTCCCACATCATTGCCAACATTTATCAATTTTCTTTTTTGTCATTTTTTCCAATCTGAGGTGTATAAATAAAACTTCAAAGTAGCTTTTATCTGTATTTCTCCAATTACTATTGATTTTGGAGTATTTTTTCATGTAACTATTGAAAGCTAAGATCTTACCCTTTGAAAACTATTTGTTATTAAAAACCCCCAATCAAATACCAAACTTGAAATCCTAAAAATAAAAGGAGAGATTAATAAAATTGAAAGTAAAAAAACTATTGAATTAATAAATAAAACTAAAAGTTGGTTTTATGAAAAAACCAACAAAATAGATAAACCTCTAGTTAATTTGATAAGAAAAAGGAAAGAGGAAAATCAAATTGTTAGTCTCAAAAATGAAAAGGGAGAACTTTCCACCAATGAAGAGGAAATTAGAGCAATAATCAGGAGTTACTTTGCCCAACTTTATGCCAATAAATTTGATAACCTAAGTGAAATGGAGGAATATCTACAAAAATATAGACTGCCCAGATTAACAGAAGAGGAAATAAATTACTTAAATAGTCCCATTTTAGAAAAAGAAATAGAACAAGTCATTAATCAACTCCCTAAGAAAAAATTCCCAGGACCAGATGGATTTACATGTGAATTCTACCAAACATTTAAAGAATAATTAACTCCAATATTATATAAACTATTTGAAAAAAGAGGGAATGAAGGACTCCTACCAAACTCCTTTTATGATACAGACATGGTACTGATACCTAAACCAGGTAAAACAAAAACAGAGAAAGAAAATTATAGACTAATCTCCCTAATGAAAATTGATGCAAAAATCTTAAATAAAATATTAGCAAAGAAATTACAGAAAATCATTCCCAGAATAATACACCATGACCAAGTAGGATTTATACCAGGAATGCAGGGATGGTTCAATATTAGGAAAACTATTAACATAATTGACTATATTAATAACCAAATTAACAAAAACATATGATAATCTCAAAAGGTGCAGAAAAAGCATTGGATAAAATCCAATATCCATTCCTATTAAAAACATTAGAGAGTATAGGAATTAATGGACTTTTCCTTAAAATAGTCAGTAGCATCTATTTAAAACCATCAGCTAGCATCATTTGTAATGGTGATAAACTGGAACCATTCCCAATAAGATCAGGGGTGAAACAAGGTTGCTCACTATCACCATTATTATTCAATATTGTATTAGAAATGCTAGCCTTGGCAATAAGACAAGAAAAAGAGATTAAAGGAATTAGAGTAGGTCATGAGGAAACCAAATTATCACTCTTTGCAGATGA
>JAJPUD010000227.1:556932-584335 GCA_023553655.1 Myrmecobius fasciatus | reverse complement strand
TGTTTTCCTTCTTAGGTTGTTTTTTTTCTTCTTCTCTTTCTAGATCTGATGTTTCTTGTGCAGTAAGATAACTGTATAGATATGTATACATGTATTGGATTTGTCATATAATTTATCATATTTAGCATGTATTAGATTACCTGTCACCTAGGGGTGGGGGGTGAGGGGAAGGACGGGAAAAGCTTGGGGAAAAAAAGTTTTTGCAAAGGTCAATGTAGAAAAGTCACTCATATATTTTGTAAATAAAAAGCTTTTAATAAAAAAAAGAAAACTATTTGTTAATACCCCTTGATCATTTTTTCAATCAAGGAATGGTTCTTATTTTTATATATTTTAATCAATTTTCTATACATAAGAGAAAAGAGACTTTTATTAAGGAAACCTGCTGCAAAGATTTCCCTCTCCTTTAACTGCTTCTCCTCTAATTTTAGTTTTGCTAGTTTTGTGTAAACATTTTTAAATTTTATGTGATGAAAACTGTCTATTTTATATTCTATGATACCTTGTGTTTTCTTTTTGATCATGGATTCTTCCACTATCCATAGGTCTGACAGATAATTTCTTCCTGTCTCCTTTGTGATATTATCCTTCATGTCTAAATTATGTACAAATGGGGCAGCTAGGTGGCGCAGTGGATAGAGCACCAGCTCTGAAGTCAGGAGGACCTGAGTTCAAATCTGATCTCAGACACTTAACATACCCTAGCTGTGTGACCCTGGGCAAGTCACTTAACTTCAATTGCCTCAGCAAAAAGCAAAAAATAAATAAATAAATAATGTACAAATTTGGAGCTTATCTTGGTATACAGTATGAGATGTGCCTAATTTCTGCCAGACTGCTTTTCAATTTTCTCAATTAGTTTTCATTAAATAGTAAATTCTTGTCACAAAAGCTGTAACCTTTGCGTTTATCAAGCACTAAGCCACTATATATTGTATACTTAATCTGTCTTACTGATCAAGATATTTTTTAACTATCACCAAATTGTTTTGATTGTTATTGCTTTGTGGCATGATTTGAAATTGGGTACTGCTAGGTTCCCTCCTTTTCTACTTTATTCATTAATTCCCTTGAGATTCTTGACCTTATGTTCCTCCACATCAATTTTGTTAATATTACTTCTAGCTCTATTAAGTAATCCTTTATCTTGTCTTATTACTATAAGTAACTTTTTAACACTATATTGAATTGTAACAGTAATAATGGATATCCTTGTTTTATCCCTTATCTTATTGAAAAAACCTATAGTTTATTCCCATTACGGAAAATCTGACTCTTGTTTTTAAACAGAGTACTTATCTATCTAAAAGACTCATTTGTTCCTATGCTTTCTAATGTTGATTTATCTTCTTTAAACAAGAATGGGTTATGTAATTTGCCAAAACTTGTATCTAAAACTATAGACATAATCATATGATTATGCTTTTCTTTTTACTAATGTGACAAATTATATATATAGTTGAACCAGCTGGCATTCTTGAGATAAATCTTGCCCAGTCATAGTGCATAATATTTGTAATATATTGCTGTAGTCTCCTTGCTAATATTTTATTTTAAAATTTTGTATCAATATTCACCAGGAATATTAGTCAATAGCTTTCTTTCTCTGTTTTGATTCTCCTTGGCTTAGGTTATCGAGATAATCCTTACATCATAGAAAAAATTTCCTATTTTTTTTTCTAAAGAATTTGTGTAATCTGAAAATTGTTCTTCAAATGTTTTATAGAATTCACTTGTAATGTATTTTTATTTTGCATGATACATAACTCCTATTTATATATTTGATCTGCTGAGACTTGTTTTAATAAATAACCAAGTGCATTTGTAAATGTAAATCTGCATGTATGTGCAAGTCATTAAATCTTACTTTACAAGTTAGTGATCAACATCAGTTCAGATCAAATTATTAATTCTATGTTAAAAGAATATGAAAAAATCTTCAACTCTAACACCTTATAGATTTATTGAAGACACTAATTGTAGGGTTTAGACTGTATGGTCCTGACACCTTTTCACCCTAAAGCTTTACACAGTGGTGACTATTTTCCAATATATTTCTTTTCATTTCTAGGTACTTGGTAAATGTTTACTTAGTTGAACTGAATTATTATCACTAGTAAATGTTTGTCTAGCATGCTAGTGGAGATTCAAAGAGACCTTAGGCACAATCCTTATCAGGGAGAAAGGACATGGATATATTAGGTAAAGAATAGCTTTACAGCTGGACAGGGACCTTAGTGGAGCATCCAGGCCCATCCCCTCACCTTACAGATAATAAACTGAGGAAACTTATTGTTATTGACAATTACACTTAAAAAACTTGTTGTATTGACATTAAATGCAATGTCATCAACATCATGATCATTACCACCACCATTATAATTATTGTTGTTTAAATTGTTATGCAATTTCAGAGAAATAAGCAAATATCAAGTAGTTGGTGAAATTAGAAAAGGAATAGGGAAATCATGATGGTTAACTACTTTTCTGGATATAAACTCGTACTTATTGAGCTTCTATGCTTTCTATGTCAGAAAAAGGGGAAATGATTGGGTTCTTCATACTGAGAGATTACATCTCCTTTCCCAAGTTGATCTCCCTATATAACGTCAGTTTATATATTTCAAAATTTAGAACAATTTTGGAAAAAAAATATCTGTTGATTTAGTATTTAACCTGCAAGTTTTGTTTTAATTATCTAATTCAGGTGAAATTACTGGCTTTTCCAAATAGTTGTCAAGTTGCTTTAACTTAAAACTTCTTAGTGAGATCTGTAATCTGGTTTCTAACCTCATCATTCAACTGAAACTACTCTCTACCAATGATTTCTTAATTGCTAAACCTGCTAAGTCTTTTCTCAATCTTAATCCCTTATCGTGCTTTTGATATTTTTGTCCAACCTCTCTTCCTGAATATGCGCTCCTCTTTGGATTTTCATGACACAATTCTCTTAGTTTTCTATCCTACCTGACTGATTCTACTTAGTCTCATTTGCTAGTTGACTTGTATCATCACCTAAATCTGGATATTCCCCTAAATTTCTTTCTTATGGTTATTTTTTACATCTACAATTTCTCTCATGAATACTATTAGTTCCCATAAGTTACTATTTTATCTATACAAATCACTTCCATCTTGCTAGCTAGCAGGCTATAGCAATATCTATATCTATAACTATGTGTGTTTGTGTTTCAAGCATTGGCCTAGATGCTGGGGATACAAAGTATATGGGAATTCAAGTACAAAGAATGAAACAAATCCTACTCAAGAGAAAATCATATTGTAATATGAAAGACAATAGGTACATGTATAAATTCATATTATATAAATAGAAAGTAGATACATATACAAAATAAATACAAGGTCATTTAGGAACTACAAATGTGTGCATGTTGAAGGGGAGGAAATAAGTAAAAACATTTAGAAAATATTATCTAAGGTGTTTCTTAAAGAAAGAGAAGTGCCCCATATGACTGAGATATAGAGGAAGTATATTCCAGACATAAGGGATGATCAGAGATGAAAATTGGAGTGTGTGAATAGAATGAAGAAAAGGCTAGACAACCAAGCCTAGACATATCTAGATAAATATGAATATAGATATATATTCCTACTAACATTGATAGGGATAGTAAGAGCATAGATATTGATGTTACTATATACCTCACATACACCCAGCCCATCTCTCCCCAGAGCTTCAGTCCCATATCACCAATTGCATGTTGAACAATTTCAAACTGGATATAGCAAAGATATCTCAAATTCGACAGTCAAAACTAAACTTATTATCTTTAAATAAAAATTAAAAAAAAAAAAAAACCTTTAACCTTTTTCAGCCTTCCCTATTTCTGTCCAGAGCACCACAATCTTTCCAATTTCTGAGGCTCACAACTTTGGCAATTTTACTCTATCTCCCTCATTGTATATTGGATTTATATTCAATAAATTGTCAAATCTTTACATTATTATCTTCTACCAGTTCCAAAACTAAGGTTCCATTGCATTACTCTAGTGACTAGATATTAGAATAATTTTAGTAATTATCATTAATTAGTATTAACAATATGTAATTTAACCAACTTGGATATTTCCTTCACTAGAACATATCAAACCTCTCTACAACTTTACTAGTCTATAGTAGTTGTTGGTACTGAAAAAATTCATGTGGTCAATATGGTAATGATCATCGAGCATCTATACTTAGATAAGTGAATCCTTAGGTATACATGAATATCATATACTTGAAGCTACTCCAGCTTGGTGAGGCCTGAACTACAAAGCTTGAACTACACAAGCATAATCTTTGAGGAACTAAGATCACTTCTATGTCATGATAAGACATTGGAAGATTAAGTGTGACTCAGTTGCATAGTGGATAAAGTACTAGACTGGGAGTCAGAAAGATCTAGTTTCAGAAATTCATGTGCAGTATAACCCTGGACAGGACACTTAACCTTTTTAATTGACACCATTTGCCAAGATTCTCTTCACATCTCCTTCTCACTCATTTCTTTCCCCACTACCTCCTCTTTCACTTTTGGCTAAGGCTAACACATTTACATATACCTTTGATCCTACTCCATCTATCTTCTCCAGTAGATCCTCACTTTCACTTATCTTCAATTTCTCCCTGTATATTGATTGCTTCCTGACCATCTCCAAATAGGCCCATGTCATCCCTATGCTTAAAAAAACAAACAACAAACAACAACAACAAAAAAAAACAAAACAAAACAAAACAAAAAAACACTCATTTGTTCCATTAGACCATCCTGCTATGTCCTATATCCACCTCTCCTTCATGGTTAAACTACATGAAAAATCAATTTATACTTCCCTCACTCAATTCAAAACCCTTTGCAATCTGACTTCCAACCTCATCAATCAACTCAAACTGTTGTCTCCAAAGTTATGAGTGATATATTGAGCTTCAAATCTAATGATCTCTTCTCAGTCCTCATCTCCCTGCTTCACTTTTCTAAAGCCTCTAACACCACTGATCACCTTCCTCTCCTGGATACTCTTTAAGTTTTTGTTGGCACTTCTCATTCCTGGTTCTTCTTCTACCTGTCTGACCATTTCAGAATCTTTTGTTGGATCTTAAATTATTTCCCCCCTCCAAACTGGATTTTTTTTCAAGAATTTGTCCTGGACTCTTTTTTTCCCTTCATGCTTTTATACTTGATTTCATCAGTTTCCATGGGTTCAGTGGTTATCTCTACATAGATGATTCCTAGATCTGTATAGCTAGCCCTAGCCTCTCTCCTACCCTCCAATCTTACATTATTAGCTGCTTCTTGAACATCTGGAACAGAATATCCCATAGACATCTCAAATTCATTATGTTCAAAATGAAACTTATCTTTCCTTCCAAACACTCCTCTTTTCCAAATGGTCCTGTTTCTGTCAATACCACCATCTTCCTAGTCACCCAAACACACAACCTCTTTATCAGCCTTGACTTCTCACTTATACTTAACTTATTCATCCACTCTGTTGCCAAGTCCTGTAATTTCTCCTTTCCTAGTATCTGCAGGATATGTCCTATTTTCTCCTCTTACACAGCTTTCATGATGCATAACTGCACAAACTCATGCCTGGACTACTTCAATTTTTTTTTTTTTTCTGGATGGTCTCCCTGCCTCATTTTTCCTTCCTCTGATCCATCCTCAATTAACCTTCCAAAGCCAACCTTCCTATAGTGTAAGTCTATGCCTCATACAGACATCTCAACTCAAACTCTAGTGACTCTATATTTCCTACAGGATTAAATATAAAACAATTTGGATTTTAAAGTCTTTCATAATCTGACCTCTCCCCACTTTTTCAGTCTCATTATACTTTGTACTCAATGTACTCTAGCATCCAGTGACACAACACAATTTTTCTAGATTTTATTTAGCACAGAACATCCTATTTTTCCAAATTTGTGCCTCTTTCCTGACTATCCCTCATGCTTGGAATGCTCTTCCATTTCACCCCATACTCTTAGCTTCCCTCACAAGTTTCAGTTTAAAATTTTCTCTTCTGCAAAAAGCCTTTTCTGGTTCCCACTCAATGCTTTCTCCAGGAAATTCAGACAATGTATGTACGTTGTTACATATGTATGTATGTATGTTACATAATTGTTTGTATGTTGTGTCTCCCATTAAAGAAGAGGCAGATGTTTTTGGTACCCTTAGTATTTAGTAGTGTTCTTACACATGGTAACTGCTGAATTAATGTTGACTCACTGTCAGCTTGTTTTTTCATTTAATATAATAAGACCCGCCTTACTTACCTCATTTATTATTGTGAGAAAAAAAAATGAATATACATAAAGTGCTTTGCAAGCTTTAAAACACTATCTAAATGTCAGTTGTCCCCATTTTACAGATGTTGCAGCTGTAAGTTTATTGCCCAAAGGTACTGCAGATAACACATAGTTTTCTGGTTTCTATTTCAGCACTTTTTTTTCCCAGTGAAATTTTTTTAATCACTCTTTTCTTTAAGTGGCATCCAGTTTTCAATTTACTTATGCCCCAAAACTAAAGTGTAGCTAGTGGCTTTAGGAAGACTCACAAGCATCATTTTTTATTTCTTTTTGCAGAGTACACATCCCCTAATTCTCTTAATAGAGTTCAGTTTAATTTAGCAGATATATTAAGCACTTACTAGATGAAAAGTATTATGCTAGATTCCAAGGATACAAAGATTAAAATAAAAATGACAGCTATTCTCAGAGAGTTTATATTCTATGAGGGTGGGGAAAGATATGACCAATAGTCAGATAAGCCACCATTATACAAGACAGAATTTGATGGTAGGTAAAGGAGGGATCCTAGTATTCTAGGAACACCAAAGGTAGAAGAAAAAATTTTCCTCTGGGGAAATGAAAGAACAATACATGGTAGAATACATACCATAGCTAGGCCTTGAAGGAAGAACAATCTGAGAGGCAGAAATAGGCTGTACTCTAGGCTGAGGTATTTAAACAGAAAAATGCATGAAGCAAGAGATGGCATGTTGAATTTGGCCAATGACTAGTCCTCTTGCTTATCTAAAGTATGTGGAAAATAAAAGGGAAAAAGCTCTGGAAAGGTAGTTGGAAGCTAGATTGTGGAAGACCTTTCATATATGTGTGTGTGTGTGTGTGTGTGTGTGTGTTTGTGTGTGTGTGTGTGTGTGTAAAGTTATTTGTCTTTTATCTTGACAAATATTTAAGTAGAAGAGTGATACTGGTCAAACCTATTTCTTAGGGAAATTCTTTTCAGAGCTTTATGAAGGATGGATTGGAAAGGGAAATAAGGAGTCCTACAAAGCCAATTCAGAAATGTAAAAGAAAAATTATAAGATTATGGATTAGGGCAGTGATAAAGGAAAGACAGAATGGTGGCAGAACAGGAAGGACTAGGCAACTGACAGGGAGGTAAAATAAAGGGAAAGATCAAAAATAACTAAGACTACAAAACTAGTGGCCTGAAAGATCAACAGAAAATAGGGAAATTGGAAGAGATGATGGGGGTTGAGAATAGATGATGCATTCTATTTAGAATGTAAACTCTTTGAGAGCAAAGGTAATCTCATAGTTTATATTCCCTGTACCTAATACAGTTCCATGCACATAGTAGTCATCTAATAAATGTTTAAATTAGCTATAAAATAATAATTAAGATAAAATATATAGAAATTTACAAAGATTTTCTTTTCATGAAGATTCTCTCCTAATCTCAAAATCAAATCCAAATTTCTGCTCTGACATTTAATAGTAGTAGCAAGTCACTACACATTTCTGAGCCTATTTCCTAATCTACAAAGAATACAATTCATACCTCTTACCTCAAAGCGTTGTTCTAACCTTAAAGGTTAGGAAGCGCTATAGGAAGCAGTCATTAATTTAAAAAAAAATGATAATAAGACTGGATAAAGTTTTGGGATTTCTTTTTTTTTTAAATTAGCACGGTTTTTTCTACTCTTCAAATAAATATTAAGTAATTTGAGTACAAATGAATCTTATAAAGATACAAGTGAAAGGCAGGGCATAGCACTAGACTTGGAATCCAGAGACCAAGGTTCAAATTGAACTAAGACCCTTAATACTTATATGACCCTAGATGAGTCATCTAAATTCTCTCAATATGCTTCCTCATCTGAACATTGGAATACTAACAATTATCCTACTTGGTTCAAAAGATGGCTTTGAGGATCAAATGAGAAAAGGTATAAAAAGTTCTTTGTGAATCTTATTTTATCAAAATACTATGAGATTATTACCATTTCATTCTCCCCAACTAATTTTAGAGGCAAAATGATTTTTGTTTGTGTCTCCAGGGCTCCGTTTCTATCCTTACTGCCATTCAAAAAACAAAAAAAAAAAAAAAAAAAAAAAAAAAAAAAGTTCTAACTTGCAGCACAGATAAAATTATCTGTTTATCACTGTGTTATTAGGTGTGGAGGGGAGGAAAGTGTGTTAATAGTGACTTATTACCTTTATCAATAACTATGACCTTAGGCAAGTTACTTCTTAGTGAGTTTCTTTTCTCATTAGAAAAAAATAATACTTACATTAAAGTGCAAAGTGCTAGAAATGTGGGTATTGTGCTAAGTGATTTCTAGGTTTCTCTCCAACTCAATAATTCTATGACTTCTCTAGAAACAGAGTTAAGATCCTAGCCCCTATCTTCAAAAAGATTCTAGGTCTGGAGAAGAGCAAAATAAGTGCTTGAGATAAAGAGAACAAAAACAAATGGAACAAATACAGATAAATTTGTTTTTAATAAAGGAGTTAATTTTCTTTCAATCCTATATAAAACAATAGCCATTAAAAACTTCATTTTTGAAAGTAAAATATTTACATATGAACAAGTAACTGTGCAAAATTTACAAGAAAAAAAAATGGAAAGAGAGGATTTCCTAAAAGACAAAATAAAAGGTGTAACAGTTGTCTGGTGTTGATAAAAATACTGATCAGCATTCAGTTTACACGCGAGGGGCAAGAGGAAAAGGGGAAAAGAGAGTCTAACATGGAAATTCACACAAAGAAAGCCAAAGTATTTACAGTCATAAAAGTACTATCAATAGACAATTTAATACAATAACCTCTGAAAATATAAAGAACCAATTAGTATATTTGTAATAAAAAAATAGGTACAAAGAAGGGACTTTGCTCTGGACATCTTTAAAGTTGGCCCACAGCTTGCATACAGTCTTTTAGCAAAATAATTATAGTTTACATAGCCATTTTTATGTTATGTGCCAAAAATTATGTACAATTACCGACAAAATACACCAACCATTTTTCAACACTTGATTCACACTGAGAAACAGTCTTTTGATGATTCTTCTCAACTTTGATTTTTTTTTAATCTAAGCTTTCACTTTTAGCTAAAAAACACAGTGCAAGTAAAATATATTTATGCTGAAAAGGTTTTCATTTTTCTTTTAACTTTACAGCTTTACAAACTATAGCAAATAAAATGCTTTTTACAGATGCTAATAACACATTCAGAAGGAACCCTCCATTACGGACTTTCAGGGCCTCGAATAAGCAGTATTGTGATTAAAAACTGAGGTTATGTTTGTAAAATTAATTGAATATTCCTCTCGAATTTTGAACATTTTGGGGAAGGGAAGAAGATAAATAGTCTAAAAATCAGTTTGCTTGGCCAACTGACTATTTAAAAAATAAAAATAAAAAAAATGAAATGAGGTCATCGGCTGTCAACATATATACCTATGTAATAAGTGTAGTTAAGTCAAACTGAACTAAAATGCACAAATAATGTTGTAACTGCTACAAGTCTGACAAAGGGCAGCTAATTATTTGCTAAACGATTCCATCAGTCTTTATATATGGCTTGTTTGGCAAGAAGGCCACTCAATCAAAGATGAGTTAAGATTTAATTGTCCTTTAATATATCCACAGGCCTTTGTAAGTATTCTCACTGTTACAGAAATGGACTTTCTCTCATACTGAAGAGTTGATTTATAAACAGGAATATAAAACTGTTCCATGTAAAGAGGTGGCTGTTTTTTAAACAATATCCCATTTGCTTGTTACAAAAAAGGCGTAATCTGCAAATATATAAAAACGTCCCCAGGCGTCTCCATCAAAAATACCTTGATCTTTTCCATTTTACTTAAGGAATGCTTTGTATAGCAATAGTGAATGGCTTGTCTCTCGCTCATTTTCTAAACAAAATATGAGGTCCCTGAGGTTGACCCGCGTTATCCTTTGTCGCGTAAACTGTCTAGTCGTTCCAACTCCAGAACTGCCCGGGACTGCTGTACTTGTTCCAGAACCCTTTTGAGTAGAGAAAAGTGGGGAGAAAAGATTCCAAGTTAATACTTTCAAGTAGAAATATGGAAATATATTTAATATGATTGTACATAGTATAGTCTATATTGAATTACTTACTGTCTTGGGAAGGGGAGAGGGAAGGAAGAAAGGGAGAAAATTTGAAACTCAAAATCTTATAAAAATGAAAGATGAAAACTATTTTTACATGTAATTGGAAAAAATAAAGTACTATTGTATGCAAATACATACACATATGTATATTCCCTTCCTCCACCCACCAAAGTAAATATGATGAGCGAACTACACCACCTTTTCCAAGATTAGGTTTCTTTTTTTCTATAAAAGGAAGGGCTTCTATGAGAACAGTGATTTGTTAAGTCTTATAGTGCTAAGTAAATGTGAGTTACTCCAAATAGGCTTAATAGGCTGTTAGGTCACAAAGTTTGCATGATGTTCTTCAAACAGCAAAAGATGAACATAACTTGGGTTCATATGGGTTCATATGCTCAAATTCTGAAGACGGAGCATGCAAAGGGACAAGTTCCTAGTGAACTAATTGTTATAGATAGGCTTCAACAAACAATCACTGCTAATTAGCTGAAACTGACAATGCAGTACCCATTCCCACTCCTGGGGTAGAAATAACTACACTGTCCCCAGAGAAATAGTTATAAATGGTGATTAGACATTTAATACAATTATAACATTTTAGTGATATTATGGGTTGAATTTACTAGTATTTGGCAACAGAGATACAAAAACAAAAAAAAAGGAAAAAAGTCTTCCCCCAAGGAACTTACATCCTAAGAAATTAGCATTTACACAGAATAGTAGAAACAAAATATATACAAAGTAATTTTCCAGAGGAGAAAGCTAACCCAGGAGGACCAGGATAGCCTATTTATAGCAGGTAGCATTGAAGATTCTGTGAAGTATAAAATGTACATTGGGAATGTCTAGTTTATACAAAGGTACAAAGCTGTGAGACAGAGTGCTTAATGCAGAAAATGGCAAGTATGCCACTTTGGCAGCAACACCAAGTTCACGAAGGTTTAAAAAAGGGGGATGAGGCAAGAAAGATTAGCGGTATTTTGGGATCCGTTTGTGAAGAAGTTTAAAAACCAAAGAGAAGGGGCAGCTAGATAGTTCAGTGAATAGAGCACTGACCCTGGAATCAGGAGGGCTTGAGTTCAAATCCAGCCTCAGTGATGTAGTCCTAGAGTTCAGAAGAGAGATTCTTGGGTATATATAGCCACTGAACTAATTCTGAATCTACCTGTGTTATAATATTCACAAATGTTAGGTGATCCCATGGAAGCTAATGAAATCATTGGGACAGAATATAATGGCAAAACAAGAGCCCAAAGGTAAATTGTCACATAGAAGGTTACCATAGAAGGTAAAAGAAGGATGAAAAGAAATGAAAGAACAATCCATGATAAAATTTGTTCCATAGCCAGGCCTTGAAGAAAGAGGAATCATAGAGGCAAGATATGGCATATGTCTTGCTTAACTGGAGTATGTGGAAATTAAAGGAAAAAAGTTTAGAAAGGTAGGTGGAAGTCGGATTTGGAGAAGAACCAGAAGAGAATATTGTCACAAAAATCCAGGAAGAAGAGGATGGTCAATAAGGCTTAAATACTTAAAAGAAATCAAGAAATAAAGACTAAGGCCATTACAGTTTGCAATTAAGAGATCATTGGTAATCTTGGAAAGAGAAATTTTCCCTATTTCTGCCAAATAGTCAACTGTGACATGATTTCTAGTTCCCTCACCACTCTAAATACCTTTTTCTAGACATAGAATTCCTAAAATATCATGCCTAAAATGGGATACTCATAATTAGATATAGAATTCATTCTAGATATGATCCCACCAAGGCAAGTTCAGAGAGACTACTACTCATATTCATATCTACATATCTACAACTTAATGCAACTTAAGATAGCATTAGATTTGTTTTTAACATTAATGTAACAATAGTGACTTATTTTAAGTTTGCAATCCAGTTAAACTCCCCAAATCTTTGTCACATCAACTATTATCTAGGTATGTGTCTCTCTCATCTTGAACTTATGAAATTATTTGAATTCAAATAAAGAACTTAATATTCATTTCTAATAAATTTCATCTTGGTAGATTCGACTCATTTGTTCTAATCTGTCAAGATCTTCTTTTGATTTTCATTCTATTATGTAATATCCCTGTCAGGGTAATATCATCTACAACTTCCCATGCACTCCTTCAAGCCATCAATAAAATCCTTGAACAAGAATGAGTTCGTGAGGCATTCCAATAGAGATCTCCCTTCATATGGCCAAAAAACTCCTTTGGATTTAAGTCATTAAATAAGTTCTGAATCCACCGAAACCCCATCTTTCCATCTTGTGAACAATGATACTATAAAATACTACTATGTCTATAACATTCTTCTGAAATCCCAGTCACATTAGTATATTCAAAAAAAAAAGTAATAAGTAGGATAAGACCTATTCATGATGAAATTATACTGAATCTTACTGATTACCACTCTCTTTTCTAAATGATTACAAATCATCCCTCTGATCCCTGACAAAATTCTAGATGCCATCATTATAGTCAAATTCAACAGCCTTTAGTTTTGAAAACTCACACTCTTTCCTTTTGGGCAAGTCAGGAACACATTTGCTCATCTCTTGTTCTATATAGGACATTTCCTATTCTCTCTGTTATTTCAAAGATAACAAAGGTTCAGTAATCACTTTTGTCATTTCTTTCAGCATTCAGTGACATGGTTTGTCCAGGTCTACTGTTAAATTAATATATAGCAGCTATAATTCACTCTTTTATACCCCTTATCTTGAATCTTGATTTCCTTTTTAACAATTTTTGTTCTTTCTAATCCAAGGACCATTATGCTTGGCAGAGAAAACAGAAGTAGTGGTTCTACTTTCTCATGATGACCTATTATTATATTAGCTTTTCTTTGATTTGCCCTCAGTATAAATTTGTTAAAAATAAATAAATAAATAAATAAAGTACTTTCTGTTGCCCAAAGCTTTCACTGCCATGTTAGAATTATTCTGAATTGGTTCATTACTTCCTATGCATCCACATATCTTGACGTATATTTTCTTCCTGGTTTGAATGATTTGCATTTTTGTCTTAAAAATTACATCATTAAGAGCTTCCCATGTAGATTTTTAGGCCATGAGATCCTAAATATCCTTTCTTATAACCCTTTGAAATATAATCTTCTATAATCCAGAGTATAGATCATACGAGGTCCAGCTTTCCTTTTTCTATTTTGTGAATTCTCATATGGGAAACTTGGAATAAATAATAATTACATTGTTCCTACTCCAGCAACTGACTAGTCAGAATCAGGTCTGAAACAGCACTGTCCCTTGTCATTCCCTCTTAAAAATGAAATTATTACTATGGCATTCAATAATTTATCAGTTGTTCCGCTTTGGTAAAGAAATAGTTTGAAAAACTGAAGTTCTCTATTCTAGATAGAGAGATAATAAAATCACATTTCCATGATAGATTTATGATTTCCCAAACATGAATTTCTCTTTCTGTGTAGGTCAATTTTCTGGTGCAGTTCAATGATAATATTACTTCTTTTTCTGCCTCACCAAGCTTTATCTTAGTGCTTTCCACCCTGGCTCAATCACCACCACTAACTCATTTAGGTTTCTGGATTTCCCCTTGTGAATATATCCTAAATACATCTATCTATTTTTAAAGTCTATTTGTTGGGGCAGCTAGGTGGCGCAGTGGTTAGAGCACCAGCCCTGAAGTCAGGAGGACCTGAGTTCAAATCTGGTCTCAGACACTTCCTAGCTGTGTGACCCTGGGCAAGTCACTTAACCCCAATTGCCTCAGCAAAAAAGCAAAAAAAAAAAAATAATAAAAAATAAAGTCTATTTGTTCTTCTTTCACACACTTCAAATTTAGTGCTTCAAAGATGATTGGTATGAATATTCCTCAATTAACTGTATATAGAGTTTTTTGAATCTTGTATCCATCAGAATGTGAACTTCTTAAGGGTAGAGACAGTGTTTTTGCCTTTCTTTGTATCCCCACTTAGCAAAATGCCTGGAACATAGTAAATGTTTTTTGACTTTCTGTGAGCTGACCTCATATAATACTGAAAAGAAAATATTAATGGAGTGAAACCAGAAGCACACAAAAGCACAAAGGAACACAAAGCAGGAACCTAGAGGTCATTTAGTCCAACTCACATATTTTATAAAAGAAATTAATATATTTCCATGAATAAGAGGATCTTGATGGAGTATACTTGTGTGGAACTCAAATACTAATGTGGTATTTGGAATAAATGGATTTTAACACTAAATTTTCTGAATTTTACAATAATACAGGATTAATTATGAATATCTGCAGTATATTAGGCAATGTGACATATGAAGTATTGCTTACTTATTAAACTCTGTACTTAGACGCAGTAAAAGCTTATGGCCAGCAGATGGCATGCAGAGCTCATAAAACCTAGCTATCCCACTGTATTAAATTAGCATACTGTGACTTTCAATTGGAATATTTTGGGAGAACATTTTGCCCTACTTCCCCAAAAGTCTAACTCTTTAACACCAATGTATTTCTAGTAATATATAACTGAATCATGGAACACCACAATTTCAGAATTAAAGTTATACATAGCTCAAAGAAAAATGAAAAAACATGGTAAGCACAAGTGGGCTACTACATGTTATTAATATAATTAATAATAATAATAAATTTAAAAGTTTGTAATTCATAAGTGAAAAGAAAAGGCAAGAGAAGGACACTTGAAGGGCTACATGGTACCCATTAAATACTAAAAGAACTACAAAAAGTTCTCCAGGACATTAGGCAGATCCTCTAATCAGGATTTATAAAAAGACTGAGACAATATCATTCAGTATGAAAAGATGGAGGGGCTGTAATCTTCACTGGTGAAAGAATGAATCACATAGATAAAAGCATGGCTCAACCAAAATATATATATTTGAAGAGGTAATGAATGTTACTAAATATTTTAATACATTGTCAATATATCACACTAGTATCTTTACAAATTTGAAATTCTACAAAGTTATTGAGACTCAAAGCAAATTAAGATCAACTCTATTTCAGTCACTTGTTCAGAATGATAAATCTTTCATGTTACCTTAATTCTTCCTATATTACTTCAACAAAGGAGCCTAGAACACATGCTCAGAGAGAATGAAGTACATAATAATTATCCTGTTCCACTTATATTATCTAGGGCTGACCAATAGGAAGTCTATTTTCCCATACATATAATCAATAATGTGGGAAACTAATTTTTAAAAAGGAGTGTAAAAAACAAGATTCTGTCTTGATATCTTGATTGAACCTGTTCTTTATTCCTAAATTGCCAGTAGAGGCTAATTCAGAAATAGTAAAAATAGTGATAAAGATCTGAAAAGGTTTCCATCTTAAGCAAACAAGGACACTTGGATCAAAAAAATTCAGAAATACACCATATGCAGAATATATTTTTGAGACATGAATAAGAAGAATTTTGTGGGAAAGATAAAATTCTGGAACCAGTTTCTAAAAAGATTTTTTTTTCTAGAAATGGTATTACTTGAAGAATTATTATTATAAGTTATTTTGTGGAAAATCAAGCTGTTTATTTGATTGATGATACTATGGCCACTCAAATAAGGCAGTAAGTTTTCCCATGCACTTCTGGTTTTCCAAGTTATTAAGGAGTGCAGATAATTTGTCCATATATAGAACATGCATAAAATGTTTCCTTAATTAGAATATAAGTTCCTTGAGGACAGGAAAAATTTACAACTTTTCTTTGTAGCACTAGTATTTAATATAGTGTCTGGCAGATAAGTGCTTAATAAAAATGTATTGATTAATATAAAAGCAATCCTGAAATACGTATAGTGTGTCTAGACGGCCAGGATCCATTTATGTAGAGAGGGAATGAAGGAAACACAAAAACTAAACAGATTTAATGAGAAGACTGAAAGCAAAAAAAAAATTTCATTCATACAAAAACCATGACCAATATTGCTCATTGTCACATGTAACATCATGTTAAATTAAATTAAAAGAACTAGATGTCTATCAAACACTCAACTCATTCTTCTGAATCAAGAAAACACTGCAGAATTGTGACTTTTACCTAATTAGATTTCAAAACCCTTTTACCACTAGAAGATTTATTTACAAACCATATGTGCCATACCTTGTAATCAGCCTTTACAAACTACATGCAAATTAGTGATGAGTGCACAGAATAAAGAATATCAAATTATAATTGGTTACCATAGCCTGGTAGTATTGAGTAAAAATCAAGTGGTTCTTAAAAGATAAGATCTGGCAAAGTGAAGCTTATTTAATAAGATAATGTGCAAGGTCCTGTGTTAATCACTAAGTAATGATATATAGCCTAATGCCTGCTTTCAAATGAAAAAATAAATTGAAAAGCACTCACACATAGTAGACCCTTACTAAATGTTTGTGCAATTCCCCTTTGAGGAATTTTCAAATATAACATATAAAATGTATAAGATAAGTAACCACAAAAGCTAAGGTTGGCTTCAGTGATTAAAGAAGTCTTCAGTGATTAAAGAAGGCTTCATGGAAGAGCTACCATTTAAGCTTAAATAAGAAGAGATGAGGAAAATGCATTCAAGGCAAAGGAAATGCTATGAACAAAGACATGAAAATGAACACAAGATGTGCTAAGAGAAAACTGAGTCATCCAGTTTGGGGCATCATGGAAATGAAGGTAAAGTGGTGGGAGAAGAATGAGAAGGTAAACTGGAGCCAGAATGTAAAAGGCTTTTAGTTCCAGGATACTGAATTTATAATTTATTCAGCAAGCAATGAGAAAACAACATAAAGCTTTTGAGGAATGGGAACTTATATTTTTAGGTATGCGTTGAAAAGATAGCATTTACAGGATGAAGTTGGTGAGAAGGCAAATATAGTAGAAGGCAGACTTTCAAAAGTCAGGAGAATATAATAGTGCAGGCAATAGAAAATGAAGACCTATCCTAGGGGGACATACATGAGAATAAACAGAATATCAAACCAGATTGGACAAAGGGGATGAATAAGAGCCATTAAAAGAACAAAAAAGTTGAGGTGGGGAGGGATTGATTATATGGGATGTGACATATTATTTATTGTTGGTCAGTTTTATGTAACTTTTTCTTTTGTTACAAGGCATATAATTTTTGTTTGGGAGCTTACAGATTGGGAAATAACCATGGGGTTAAAGAAAAGCTTCAATAAAATTTTTCAGTGAGCTTAATTTTAGAATTTAAAAAAGTGTTTTCTAATAATCAAAGTCATAATACCACAGTTACTAAAGATTGTGTTTATGTTCTTAATGTTAATTTGAAATATTAAAATTTTACATCAAACCAAAAATTTCCCCTCAGACCTTAACTCTTTTAGTTAGTTTGAATCAAACTACTTGGGGGAAAAAATGTGTTTCCAAAACTGCAAAATAAACTCCTATGTACATCTTATCTTGTACTTAATATCTATAATTTGCAACGTTTTCATTTTCCCACACTGAGGAATAAATTGACTGTTCTCCATTTACTATAACCTCTCCTCCTCTCCCAACCTGCCAAGGCAATCATTGCCATCTCCCCTGCATCCCTCCTCCTAAAAATATGTAATCTTCAATAAGCATATGAGTTCTTAGAGAGTAGGAAGTCTTCTTTCTCTACTTTCATACTATCCACTCACATCTCAATCTGATGTTATCTCATGGTGTGATGGAAACTCAGCTCTTGAGAGCTATTCCACTAAAACAAATGTTTTTGACCCCAGGAGAATGTAAGCTCCTTGGGAGTGCATATTTATTTTTGTCTTTGTATTCCTGCACATAGTAAGGGGTGCTCAATACATGCTAGATGAAAGACATGAATCAAGGGTATACTATGAACAGATAAATTGGGAGATCTTTTCTCCCAACTGCACAATAACTAATCCCATTTTTTAAAGAAGACCATATCTTTAGTGAATGAAAGAATTTATGAATATGAGGTGAAGAAGTACTGTAGCTGGCCTTAATGGATGAAAAAGGTTGAGGGAAATTAAGTGATCTAAAGGAAATAGGTGCAAAATCATGATAATTACAAATTCAAGTCCCTCAAGATCAGCAACAGGGGTGTTTTCCTCTAATATTAGAACACAAGCTAATACATAGGCTAAAGATTAGTTTCAAATCCTCTTTTGATTGCTAGAGAAATGTTAACTGTTGTCTACTTTGATTTGACTATTTTCCAAAGTCACCCTAATTTTCTTATTTTCATGTTAAAAAAATGAAAGAACAAATGCAACAGATCCCATCTTCTCCCCCAAAAAGAATTCAAATGTACTATTTAAATTAAAAAAAAATCAACCATTTATATATAAACTAACATTTACTCTAGAAACATATTATTAAACTGAAAGAGAAATTCAGTCTAATAATCCACATAGGGAAAACAGAATAGATGAAGAATACCCATTGTTCTGTGGTAGGAAATTGGATGCATAGTCTGTTACACTAAAATTCACTGCTACGTGTATCTTGGATACTGCAGATGGAAAATGAACAAGGCCCAGAATTGAACAAGTGTAAAAATTAAGTTGAAATGGGCCCACATTTCTCCTTTATATGAAAACCTATTTGTTTGTTTGTTTGGATATGAGTAATGGCTAATAATGCACTTTACAAATATTATCTCATACAATCCTGGAAAGTAGGATTTTTCAAATGAGGTAAATGAAGTTAAATAACTTACTTCAGGTCCCATTGCTAATTAGTGCCTGAGATGTTATCTGTACTCAGGTTTTCCTGACTCCAAGTTCACCACTCTACCTACTGCATCACATAGCAGCAACTTATATAACACTGCAATATCAGAAAAACCAAAATTGCAGGTCACCTTAAGAGCTATGCAAAAGCACATGGTACACATAAACAGGATACAGCAAATTACCAAGAATAATATATAAATAAAAAGAGTCAGGCTGAGAATATAGTGCGAGCAATAAAAAATAACAACAGCTCACATACTATACTAGTATCTGTGTCATGTTAAATAAAGCCCTCCAGCTTAGTGCGGTAAGCTATACAAGAACATGTAGAGAACATGAACAAGATTCACGGGAAATGAAGCAAGTTTGGATTATAAACTCTACTCTACTGAGAGCATTAGAGATCAACCTATTAGAGATCTACCAAAGAATAAAAGAGAAATCCTAAACCTACTTCTCAAAACATGTTCACATATAAACTGATGATAACAAAAATGACAACACTTTCAAATTAGGATATACTTATTATCTTAAGAGTATCAAACACGTGTGATTGGCCTGCATGACAAAGCAGCCATCAGTGTAGAGAATTAACTTCATATTAAATGTTCTAAGAGATGTTAATGTGAATTATTTCTTTAGTGAAATTCTAAAGTGATTTACCTAAAACTTATAGGCAATCTTAGTTGTTCCATCTAGGTTTAAAAGTAAATTCTTTTGTTAAGCAATTGGGACATGAATTTTGCTTCAGTTACCACTAATGTTACAGCAGATGAAAGACAGTTTTGGCAAGGCTGTTAACATAGAAAAAGGAAATAATTGCAATATATATAATAAAAATCAAACTGGGGAAAAACTTCAAAATGAAATTTCTAACTAAGTTGCTAATAATCACCAGAAAGTTTTTCCTTCAAAAAATACAAAAAAAAAAACAAAAACCCAACAAGGTGCCACTTACACTTACTAAATTGACATTTCCCCCCCCCAAAAAAAAGCATTAAAAGAAATATAAATCAATGCTTCTGGAGTAAAAGGTACATTTCATATTAAAAAAAAAAATTCTGAGAAAAAGGGGCATTTATTCACTGCTACTGGAAATCCAAAATTTTTTAATCTTCTTAGAGAACAATCTGGTAAGTACACAGTACAAAAATTATCTTCCCTTTGACCCAATAATTTAATTGTTGCAAATACAAAGTTATCAAATATTATCAAAAACAAACCAAAAAAAATCTGTTTAAAGAATTTCATATCAATATTATATATAAATATAAGAAAATTGGAAGTACCCTAAATACTAACAGGAAAATGGTTAGTTCAGGATGTATTAATGCAATGGAATATTTATGCTACTATAAAGATTGACAAGTATAAGGAATACAAAGAAAACTAGAAAGACATTTATGATATAATTGAAGTGAAAAAAGCAGAACTCAGAATGAAAAAAATATGTTAACTATGATCATGGGCAAAAATGAATGAATGGACAGAGAATCCTAATGGAAACTTAAAGAACAGAACTAAAAAGATACAACCTTATGCAGGGGAAACTAATTAGTTAGAACATAAATACCTTAGTTATTTTTATTGACATTCAAGGTTAGATTTCTAATACTTTTTAAAAAACATGTCATATTTTATGTCACTTGCTTTTCAATTCTTACTTGCATGCTTTAAAATTAGTCTTATCCCCACATCTTAAACTGCAATCACCATGCAGCTTGACAAAATTAAAATATTGATACAACTTGACTAGAAGAAATTAACTTTTTTTTTAATTTAGCTAATCTTTAAAGTTCTTTTCAACTCTAAAATTCTATAACTCTACTGTACCTCTGTCCCTGATCCAGGTCCCGGAGAATCTACTTTCCTTTTTTTCCTAGGACCAATTGCTGCTAACGCAGTTAAGTTGGCATCCCTTTGCCTCATCTGTGCTAGCTCTTGTTGCTGCATCTGTTTTTTGAAAAAGAGAAAGGGGAAAAAAGTTAACAATAATTATTTATTATACATGTTATATAAAAACAGAATACAAAAATATAACAAAACTTACCTCCTTTGCCTTCTGTTTCAACCTAAGTTGTTCTGGATCTTCTTGCCTAGATCGAGACTGTATTTTGAAAGAATAAAAAAGGAAAAGGAAAAAAAGAAGAAATTAAGTTACAACCAAAACTTTTCCATTTTCAAACTCATAATTTATTTCCTAGAAGTTGTTTCTAATCATGAAACTACCAGCAATAGACACAACATTTACTTCTCAGGTGTGTCAAATAACCCTAATTTCTAGACTCAAGGACTTTTTCATGTGTCAATAGTTAAAATTGTGGGATGCAAGTTAGAGCAGGAAAAAAGCTTCTGAAAAATCAACAAAAATAAACACTTTTTGGTGGTAGGTGATGCAAGAGAGAAGACAATCCAAGCCCAATAAAATTTAATTAAATTCTCTTACTGGTCACTTTAAGGTATTAAACACAATTCAATCAGAGTCCTTTGAGTTAAGCACAAAAATTGTAAAGACAGATGAGAACCATGTTATAACAAACTTTTACTAATCATATGAAGCTTGGGAATATGATTTAAATTGTATAGAATCCAAATTGACTAAAAACCACTTAAAGAGTTTTGTAAAAATTAGGTTTAATCAACCTGAGGGAATTTTAACTATTTTCTGGGTCAAAATGCAACCCTTAGCACAAAAATTACCAAAAAACTGAATCAAGTCTTCTATAAAACTAGAAAGCATCCTAAACCTACTAAACAATTATATAATGCTGATGGTGATGCACAAATCAATACTTTAAAGATAAATAAATCATAGGCTAAAAATCAAATGCAGAATTTTGTCCTAAGAATACTTTGTAGGTTTATTGTTTTGTTTTATTCTAGTAATGAAGAAAGGGAAAAACTGTGAATCATAATGTTGCTCAGATATTTCCAATAGCTTATAAAGTTGTATATAGTACCTTTGTTTTGGATAATCTAACATTAAAAAAGCCTTAAAAAAAACTCAAGAAACATTAAACTGTTCTCATAGTTAGAATTTTTAGGATTCCCAAATTCCTCAGTAGAAACTTCAAATAAAACATACTTAGATGCTTACTCAATTTATGAGGGGGAGGAGGGGAGCAGAATTTGAACCTGTTTCCTCTGCTTCCAAAGCCATTAAAGTGGACTTTCACACTGACTCTTATGAAGGAGAAATGGATATCCCCTACAGTGAGAGCCACCAGAACTATTTAATTTTGTTAATTCCACAAATCTCAGTGGACCTGAAATCCAAGCACTTGCCTTTGCAGCTCGCATTAAAATTTCTCTCTCTTGTTCATCTTTCCTCTGTTTTTCAATTTGATCAAGCTGTTCAAAGAATTTGAGCTGTGCCCGAACATCACTTGCCTGTTCATATCTTTCATCATCCTACAAGAAAAGCAAAACTACTTTAACACAAGTTTGAAAATATAAGATGCAGAAGTTTGCACAATACATCTGAATAAGACTAATGACTAATACTAATTCTGTTTCATGACCTTTTTCTAGAGGTCATTTTTAGTCATCAAAGCAAATATGATCTGTTCTCTAATCTCCCTAGAATATGACTTTTAAGTCTAACAATAAATATCAAGAAAGTAATATCTAATAGAAAATAAAAATTGAATATTACCATTTCATACCCCTTCATCTTTACAAAATTAAACTAAGAAATAAAATATGAATATTACTATATGAATAAAAACTAGAGTTCAGTGTTTATCTAATGCAGGGTATTCTTAGCTGCTGTATTCCCTCCTAAAATGGCAATAAATATTATTTCTGAATGTGAAATTAAGTTTTTTGATGTATTTTTTTTGGGGGGGGGAAATGTCAATTTAGTAAGTGTAAGTGGCACCTTGTTGGGTTTTTGTTTTTTTTTTTGTATTTTTTGAAGGAAAAACTTTCTGGTGATTATTAGCAACTTAGTTAGAAATTTCATTTTGGCTCAATGGGTGTTGCAATATCTTCCAATCCTCTACCAAACAGGGAAAGGCATAAAAAATGAAATAAAGGGATATGGAGCTGTATAAGCATCCCTTTGACTACCCAGTCATCTCAGTATGTCAAGTTCTTGGATAAAGAAGTATTTTGACTTATATGGTGCCCAAATTGATATGATTATTTTAAAAATATCTTTAGTAATAGTACAAGATCATCTTCTAATTTCTAAAGCAGTGAATTTGCTAATAAATTCTATTATATAACTGTTATTCAATTCTCCACGTCTCTTTCATTAACTTAGAACATCATGAATGAAAGCAATGAAAATTTCTTTGAAAACTATTATTGTGAAAACCTCAAAATATTCTCAAAAGAGACATAAATGGCACTTAAGTTACCTCAGCCCCCTTGGTTTATATTGAAAACACTTCTACACAGCCTGTCACAGAACTAGTCTATTGACTACACCCACCTTAATTCCATTGTTAATAAAATAAAGTATCATTACCTTATAAGAAAGATTCTTTTGTTGGGCAGTTTCTGATACTTTTTCTACGAGGTTTTGTAGCCTTTGCTGAGTTGCATGTGACACATAACTTACTACATCAGGATGAAGTTCTGTTATTCCATGCTTTTTACCTACGGTCAAAGTTTATACTATGAGAGTTCCCATAATGGTTTAAACCCCTCCATTCCATGATTTCTTTTTGTTTTTTTTTTCCTCCGAATTTCTTTCATAATTATTTAAACATTAAGAAAAGTATTCCAAATTGACAGTAGGAAAAAAATAATGCAAACTTTCTAAATAGTGATAATAATCAATATGAAATGCTAGATTCTAGGCAATCATGTACAAATTCATTCATATGAAGATCACTATAAGCACTTATATCTATTAAAAATTTAAACTACTAGTCAAAGTAGCTCTTTATATGTAATACTAATTCAATTCTTTTAAATATCAACATACCTATTTCTAATATCCTTCTTTGTAAAGGTGCTGAAAGGAGAAAGGTTTCATCTTTACAAGATCTTGTTAATGTGCCCACTAATTCAGAATTTGTTGCTAATATCCTTGCACTTTCTTCTGATAAGTTTACTCCTGCCATTGATGCAACATCATTAATGTCATCATCATCCCTGAGGGAAAAAAGAGAAAAGATCACTATAGCTGCATAGAGGATTTATGGGGGAGAGTGCACACACATTTTTCCCAAGAGTTTTTTGTTTTTGCTGGGGGAAGACAGAGATGAAGTAGAAACAGAGTCCCTCTTAATACAAAATTATACAAAATATAATGAAACTTTGAAAAATAAAAAAGCAAATCCCCTGTTAGGTTCAATGCATAAGACACAAGAGATGCTTAAATGCTTACTGACATTTATCAATTGATCTGACAAGATCTATCAAAACTAAAGATTAAGAATATAACTCAGTGATGCTTTTAAAGTCTGACTGCTTCTTTAAAAGCACTTGTGACAAAATATTATCCATACCTGAAAGAACCACCTCCAGGTTCTTTAGGTTTATTCTTTTGTGCAGCAGCCGCTTGTGCCGAAACAGTAGAAAGAGCTTTGGTGCCGGGTAATACAGCAGGTTTGACCACAGGAACTACAGAAACAAAAAAGACATACTGAAAACAATCTGAAATTTTTATCACATATGTCCCTTATTTTGAATTTGTATATTTAAGTCAGTAGTAACAAAAAAAAAAATTAAACTACTAATATTTGTTTTGATACACTTTAAGATTACAAGCCTCAACTATAAATGAAAGTTTTCCTCTGAAACAATTTCTTCAGAATATGTCTACGATGCAATTAATTTTTTCCTCTTTAAAAATTATATATTTTTCCAAGCACAAATAATAAATTATATTTATTTTGATCAAAAGATCAGAATAAAATTAAGAATTATTCAATAGAGATCAGTTAAATCACTTACACCATACCAAAAAAAAAAAAAAAAAAAAAAAGGATGAAAAACACACATTGTACAGGTCATAAAATGATATTGGGTGACAATTCATTTACTTGATCAGTATATAAGTTCTGGATGGCCACATAACAAGTGATTTGAATATAAAGTGGAAGAGAGAATATAAGAAGGAATAGAAAAGGAAGAAACTGCAATCTAATTTTTTTTTAATAGCAATACTGCTCCAGTAATACTATATGGCTATGAATAATGAACCATCATCATCTCAAAAGAATCAAAAACGCTCATAACCAAGGGGCAATAGAAATATGCATGCTACTCAATATTATTAATGAGGAATTGTATACAAGTAGTGATAGCAAGAAAATAGAAGATCATAAGAGCAAACAGGTTGTTCACAGAACAAGAGAGAAGTATAAAGATAAACAATGTATTTCATTATTGTTACTAAAAAAACTTTTTTTTTTCACTTTGAGAAAGGCTTTTAGTGTGTTAGCTAAACTTTCTCCTGAGGTTTTACAGAGAAATATGGATAAAAACCATATAATATGAAAAATTACGGAAGGAATACAATCCATACTAGTGGAGCAACTGCTCATACCTGTCACAAATTGATCAAAAAATTGAAATACTAGAGGTTAAAATTGACTATTTTGAGATATAAATTTCAAAGAATGCCTAACTTATATTTGCAGTCAGGGAAATTGCCCAACATCTTCCTAATTTCCACTGTAACTATATAGGCAATTAATAAAGAATTTAGAAAAGCTTCAAAAATAAACAAGAATAAGAGTCATAGTGGCTACTGGTTTTGAAATACACCTTCCTTAAGTTGAATGGAGACAGTAGAGAGTTTACTTTTTTCTCAGCAGTCCATGGAACTTATACAAAAATTGACCATGTATTAGGGCATAAAAACCTTAAAATCAAATGCAGAAAGGCAGAAATAGTAAATGCATCCTTTTCAGATCATGATGCAATAAAAATCACATGCAATATAAGGCCAGGAGAAAATAAACCAAAAGGTAATTGGAAATTAAATAATCTAATCCTGAAGAATGAATGGGTGAAAGAGCAAATCATAGACACAATCAATAATTTCATCCAGGAGAATGACAATAAGGAGGCAACATACCAAAATTTGTGGGATACGGCCAAAGCGGTTTTAAGGGGCAATTTTATATCTCTAGATGCTTACTTGCATAAAATGGAGAAAGAAAAGATCAATGAATTGGGCTTATTATTAAAAAAACTAGAAAAAGAACAAATTAAAAACCCTCAATTAAATACCAAATTGGAAATTCTAAAAGTAAAAGGAGAAATTAATAAAATCGAAAACAAGAAAACTATTGAGTTAATAAATAAAACTAAGAGTTGGTTCTATGAAAAAACTAACAAAATAGATAAGCCTTTAGTTAATTTGATAAGAAAAAGGAAAGAGGAAAATCAAATTGTTAGTCTCAAGAATGATAAGGGAGAACTTTCCTCCAATGAAGAGGAAATTAAAGCAATAATTAGGAGTTACTTTGCCCAACTTTATGCCAGTAAGTTTGAAAATCCGAATGAAATGGAGGAATATCTACAAAAATATAGATTGCCGAGGTTAACAGAAGAGGATATAAATTATTTAAATAGTCCCATATTAGAAAAAGAAATAGAACAAGCCATTAACCAACTCCCTAAGAAAAAATCTCCAGGGCCAGATGGATTTACATGTGAATTCTACCAAACATTCAAAGAACAATTAATTCCAATACTACACAAACTATTTGAGAAATTAGGGACAGAAGGTATACTGCCAGAATCCTTCTATGAGACCGATATGGTGCTGATAGCTAAACCAGGTAGGGTAAAAACAGAGAAAGAAAACTATAGACCAATTTCCCTAATGAATATTGATGCAAAAATTTTAAATAAGATTTTAGCAATGAGATTACAGAAAGTCATCCCCAGGATAGTACACTACGACCAAGTAGGATTTATGCCAGGGATGCAGGGCTGGTTCAATATTAGGAAAACTATCAGCATAATTAATTATATTAATAACCAAATTAACAAAAACCATATGATTATCTCAATAGATGCAGAAAAAGCCTTTGACAAAATCCAACACCCTTTCCTATTAAAAACACTAGAGAGTATAGGAATAAATGGGCTTTTCCTTAAAACGATCAGTAGCATCTATTTAAAACCATCAGCGAGCATCATATGTAATGGAGACAAACTAAAACCATTCCCAATAAGATCAGGAGTGAAACAAGGCTGCCCACTGTCACCATTACTATTTAATATTGTATTAGAAATGTTAGCTTTAGCAATAAGAGAAGAAAAAGAGATAAAAGGAATCAGAGTAGGTAATGAAGAAACCAAATTATCACTCTTTGCAGATGACATGATGGTATACTTAGAGAACCCTAGAGA
>JAJPUD010000227.1:512257-551932 GCA_023553655.1 Myrmecobius fasciatus | reverse complement strand
GTCATCAAAACCGTTTGGTACTGGATAAGAAATAGAGCAGTGGATCAGTGGCACAGGATAGGTTATCAGGACAACCTAGGCATTAACCTTAACAATCTAGTGTTCGATAAACCCAAAGACCACAGCTTTTGGGATAAATACTCTCTATTTGGCAAAAACTGCTGGGAAAATTGGAAACTAGTGTGGAAGAAATTAGGGCTTGACCCATACCTAACACCACATACCAAGATAAGATCTAAATGGGTTTATGATCTAGATATAAAGTGGGACTTTGTAAGCAAGTTAGAGGAACGTAATATAGTTTATCTCTCAGACCTGTGGAGATGGAACAAATTTATGTCCAAAGAAGACTTGGAACTCCTAATTGAACACCAGATGGATAATTTTGACTATATTAAGTTAAAAAGTTTCTGTAGAAACAAAACAAATGCAGACAAGATTAGGAGGGAAGCATCTAATTGGGAAATCATCTTTACATTTAATGGTTCTGATAAAGGCCTCATTTCGAAAATATATAGAGAATTGTCTCATATATATAAGAAGAATTCAAGCCACTCTTCAATAGATAAGTGGTCAAGGGATATGAACAGACAATTTTCAGATGATAAAATTAAAACCATCTCTAGTCATATGAAAAGTTGCTCCAAATCACTATTGATCAGAGAAATGCAAATTAAGACAACTCTGAGATACCACTACACACCTGTCAGATTGGCTAAAATGACAGGAAAAGATAACGATGAATGTTGGAGGGGATGTGGGAGGGCTGGGACACTAATACATTGTTGGTGGAACTGTGAACGGATCCAACCATTCTGGAGAGCAATTTGGAGCTATGCTCAAAAAGTTGTCAAACTGTGCATACCCTTTGATCCAGCAGTGTTTCTACTGGGCCTATATCCCAAAGAGATCTTAGAGGAGGGAAAGGGACCCACATGTGCAAGAATGTTTGTGGCAGCCCTTTTTGTAGTGGCTAGAAACTGGAAACTGAAGGGATGCCCATCAATTGGAGAGTGGCTGAATAAATTATGGTATATGAATGTTATGGAATATTATTGTTCTGTAAGAAACGACCAGCAGGACCATTTCAGAGAGGCCTGGAGAGACTTGCATGAACTGATGCTGAGTGAAACGAGCAGAACCAGGAGATCATCATGCACAGCAACAACAGTATTACATGATGATCAATTCTGATGGACATGGCTCTCTGCAATAAAGAATTGTCTCAAACCAGTTCCAGTTGTTCACTGAAGAAAACCATATACACCCAGAAAGAGGGACATGAAATATGGACCACAACGTAACATTTTCATGATCTCTATTGACATTTGCTTGCATTGTGTTGCCTTTCTCTGATTCTTTTTTTTTCTTGTAGATAGGATTTTTCTTGCATAACTTCTCAAGCATTTCAACATTATTAACATGTAGTGGACTTCCTGTCATCTAGGGGAGGGGAGGGGACTGGGGGTAAAATTTGTATTGGAAAGCTTTGTAAAGATCAAGGTTGGGGAACTACCCATACATATGTTATACAAATAAAAAGCTTTAATAAAATAAATAAATAATTAATTAATTTTAAAAAAATTTAAAAAAAATTAAAAAAAAGAAATACACCTTCCTTGGCTTCTAATGGACAATGATGAATAAAGTATCTAATAGCTAATCAAAATTAAGTAGGCTTACCTGTTTGAAGCTGATTTAGTTGAATTTGTTGAGGAGTTGTGAGCATAATACGATTGTGTGGCTGTCGCAATGCTACCATAGGAGTTTGTGTCAATGTTACCTGTGGAGGTCTTATCAATGCCCCTGGTTTCTGTGGTTGTTGGATAACCTAGTGAAAAAAGGCCAAAAAACACTAAATATGTTCCCATAATGCCAATGCCATGCTTTCCAATCTATACTTGTCATTTCCTTATATTATCAAGCATTGATTCTTTATTACCTAGAAAAATAATATATGTATGTATGTACATATATCCACATACATCTGTAAATAATTGCATATGTACATATGTATACATGTACCTGAATTTTTATTATATAAGCACAACTATATAATTGTTTTGTGGATTTATATTATAAATTTATATATTTATACTTAAATTCAGGTACAGAAAAATATAATTAGCAACTATATGAATAATTTACAATTCTATTTGCAAAGGTTATTTAACTAGATCCTTATTTGGGAAGGAGGAGAATGCATTAAGCTTCTGTGACAACTTTCCTGATGCATAAAATATTCAAGGAATTAACACAAATATTTAAGATTAATAGTTAATACCCAAAAAAATAAAAGTCAAAGACAGGAAAAATCAGTTTTTTAAAAAAAACCTTCCAATTGCCATTTAAAAAAATTCAAAGTTGTTAATTATCAAAGACATGCACTTATTAATAAATAAAATACAAATAAAACAATTCTGACTTATGTTCTCACCCCCATCACAGTGGCAAAGTTAATGATAGATGGAAAAGTTCAATACTGATGGAGCATGGAAAAGAAGCATGCTAATTCATTAGTTGTTAAAAGTTGTTAATTGTTCTAACAATTTAGAAAGCAATTTGGAAGTATAAGGGAAAAATTATGAAAGCTGTTCAAACCTATTTAAGATCATGCTGTTCAAAAATATTTATGGCAACTCTATTTATAATAATAAAAACGTGGAAACGGACCAGTAATGCCTAATGATCAGGGAATATCAAACAAACTAGTAGGAATGTGTTAACGGAATATTATTTTTCATAAGAAATGATGAATTTAAAAATCTATAGAAATTCAATATTTGCATGAAGCAATGCAGAATGAAGTGCATATACACTGACTACAGTTATATACATAATAATAACATTAAACAACAAAACTGAAGTCAAATATAAAGAACAGCATTTGTATATTTGTCAAAATTAAAGAATACAGGAGGCAGCTAGGTTGGCGCAGTGGACAGAGCACCAGCCCTGAAGTCAGGAAGACTTGAGTTTAAATCTGGTCTCAAACACATACCACTACCTAGCTATGTGACTTGGGCAAGTCACTTAACCCCAACTGCTTCAGCAAAAAATAATAATAATAATAATAATAAAGAATACACTCTTCCTTTTACTTTGAGACAAATGGCAAATTACTGTGAGGTTGCATGTAACAGTTTACCTTTTTTTTCTTCCTATGTTGCCAAATTGTTTTAAGAAAATAATACTTCACATAATTGTTTGGGTTTTTTCTTTTGTATCAAAATAGATATAATTAATAGGAATTAATCTTTCTGTATTGATCACAGTGAAATTAATAACAAGCATGTTAGTTCAATATTTTATTACCTAGCTCCAAACTATTCAGCCCAGCATTTGAGACTCTTTATAATGTGGTCCAAATTTACCTATCCATTCCCATAAAACTATTAATATTAGAACTTTGCATATTTATATTTATATAGCATTTTGTAAATTCTCAAAAGAATCCTGTTAATTTGTGAAACATTATCCTCTTTGCAAATAAAGAAATTTAGATAGCAAGGTAAGGTGACTTGTCCCAAGTCCTACAGTTAATAGGTATAAGAACTAAGAATAGAATCCAAGTCTACTGACTTTGATTTACTGCTCCCTCTTCCCATTCACTATATCATATAGCTTCTTATAGCATCATTCATGAGGATTGTGACTGTGAGTCAAACTTGACAAGCAGCTGCTCTATAATCATGCCCTTAACTTTCCCACCTCTATCCCTTTACACATTGTTCTCTTTACTTTGAATGTCTTCTTTCCCTGTTCAAATCCTCCCCATTCTTGAATACCCAATTCAGATGTCATTTCTTAAAAACCATCAAGTTAGTATCAATTAATAAATAAGTGCCTGCTATGTGCTAGGCACTGTGTAAGCCACTTGGGATACAAATACAAAGAAATAATCCTAGTTCACAAGAAGTTTACATGTGACCTTTCTTTCCTGTGAATGTCCATAGCCCTGTGCTTGTACTTCTTGTATGCAGTGAGTCTGTCCTAAATTCTAAGCTATTTAAGGGCAAGGACTGTGTTCTATTCATGTCTATGTTCATCCCAGTGACCTGAATATAACAAATGGTCAGGAAAGATTTATTAAGTGTTTACTATTTTAAATTACCATTGTACTGCTAAGTGTCCCAAACAAATGATCATGCAAAATTGGCTTAATTTTAGTAGTTGAGAGAAAAACTTAATAAAATCTGCTTCCATTTGGTTTGAATTCCATCATTTTTCTGTTCAATAAGCTCCTAATAAATTGATACCTTGCATTGATTCTTTTTATTAAAGTTATGAAGAGGCAACATGATATAATAGGAAGGCCCGAGAGGGTCAAGGAGGAATAAGGGACAAAAAGTAAAGTGGAAAGAGAATACTTCAAAATTTTCACAACTTTTAAAATCCATATAAATTTAAATGTTCATATATGAGAGTACTGGACTCAGTCATAAGAGCTAGATTTAAATTCCTACTTTTGATACTTACTTGCTAAATAACCTCAAACAACTCTCTAAATCATTATGTGTTTCACATTTGTAAAATGTTCCTACCTTATTGACTGTTACAAGGAGTGTGCAGCATTAAGTTTAAGATACTATACTATGTATAGCTCCACTAATACTTATATAGCCAAACAAAATTTTCTTGCATATGAGATTGATGATAGTTAACTAATAAAACTATTGCTAGTGGCATTTTTTCCTCTAAGTAGAAGGTATAATCTCTCAAAGGATAGAAAACTATTAGAAAATTTGACCAAAATATACCTCAAAGACAGTAGCAAACTGAAGACTCATTAAAGTATTTATTATTCATTTAAAACAATAATATATTCTGATGATATGGATATATCAATGGTTAAAGGGCAATTTGCTTATGCTTATTTCTTTTTATTGGGAAATAAAATGGAAAATTATGGGGCTTTAATCTCTCATGTACATTTTAACTATTTAAAATAATAGGTGATTTTATTCCTAGCAGGACTTTTCTTTGATGGTTCATAAAAAGATTTCTGCAGAGCTAAATGCTTGATTTAAAAGAGTGAAAGGCAACATAATACTCTGCCAACTGTGAATTAATAGAAAACGTCCTTCCCTTTTCATACCAGAGGTGTAGGTTGTCCTTGTTTGCTAACGCTGACTGGTGTGGGTTGTGTCAGACTGATGACTGGTGGCTGAAGAGTGCTTGTGACAGTGGCAGCAGTCTTCCCTGCTGTGCGCTGAACGGAGCTGCTCAGTACCACTGCTGTCAGGGCAGTTGTTGCTTGTGTCGTGGGCTGTTGTTGCTGACTTTGCTGGATAAAAGCTGCCGAATCTGGTGTTAATTGTCTCAAGGCAGGTAAACTCCTCTGAAATAGGCAAGAAAATGGGATTAAATTCACATCTCATAAAAATTTTACAAGATTTTCAAAAGATTTTTTAGAAGTAATTTTTACTTCTTTTCCTCCACCCCCACCCCCACCCTGGCCAATGTAAAATATCAGTTTCAAAGTTTCAGTTTCCTCCAAAACTCTTCAATCAGGGTTATAATTGCATTAAAATCACAGGATCAGGTCCTACATTATACAAAAACATTTGTCTCCCAAAACACTAAGAAAAAAGTTAAAGAGAAAAGTTAAAAACCATTTTTTCTAGCTTAAAGCTGCTTTCTACTGTATTGCCATGTCTCCCATATTTTCACATGGCTCCTAAAACCCACAAAGAACATTAAATCTATGAAAATATTTTCTACATGTCCTATCTGTAACTATTAACAAAAATATTCCAAATACAAAATCTAACACCACTTGTATTCTCCAAATTTCTCTCTAGAAACATATTGCTAACAAAGTCTTTTGTTTGTTCTTAATTCCTAATATGAATAAGAAACTGCCTCCCAGAATAGGAAAAGTTCTCTTTCCTTCTTGTAGTCAATCTTTGGACTCATTCCTAAATTGTTCACAAAGCAACTGACAGTTATATTTACTTGGCAAATCCAGAAACCCAGGTTTCCTTATTTTCCTGAAGGTAGTTAAAACATGTACTGCTTCACAATATTGTGATGTCTAATAATTTTCAGGAAAGCTTTTCTTAAAGAGCATATTTAAATTTTGTCATGGAGCTAAATTTAAAGAACACTTTCAAAAATCTGGGCAGGCAACTCAATTTAAACATGTACACACAGATTTAGAATTACTGTACTTTTAAAAAATTTTTATTACAGCTTTTTATTGTCAAAGCATACGCAAGGATAATTTTTCAACATTAATCCTTGCAAAACCTTGTGTTCCAATTTTTCCCTCCTTCCCCCAACCCTCTCTCCTTGATGGCAAAGTTATCCAATATATACTAAACATGGTAAAAATATATGTTGGGGCAACTAGGTGGCGCGGTGGATAGAGCACCAGCCCTGAAGTCAGGAGGACCTGAGTTCATATTTGGTCTCAGACACTTAACATTCCCTAGCTGTGTGACCCTGGGCAAATCACTTAACCTCAATTGCCTCAGCAAAAAAAAATATATATATATGTTAAATCCAATATATGCATACATATTTATACAATTATATTGCTGCACAAGAAAAATCAAATTAAAAAGGAAAAAAAAGAGAAATAAAATAAAATATAAGCAAACAACAACAAAAATAGTGAAAATGCTATGTTGTGATCCACACTCAGTTCCCACAGTCCTCTCTCTGGGTGTAGATAGCTTTCTTCACCACAAGATTATTGGAACGAGCCTGAATCAGCTAATTGTTGAAAAAGAGCCATGTCCATCAGAAATGATCATCGTATAATCTTGTTGTTGCCAAGTACAATGATCTCCTGGTTCTGTTCATTTCACTTAGCATCAGTTCATGCAAGTCTCTCCAGGCCTCTCTGAAATCATCTTGCTGATTGTTTCTTAAAGAACAATAATATTCTATAACATTCATATACCGTAATTTATTCAGCCATTCTCCAATTGATGGGTATTCATTCAATTTCCAGTTTCTTGCCACTACAAAAAGGGCTGCCACAAACATTTTTGCATTTGTGGATCCCTTTCCCTCCTTTAAGATCTTTTTGGGATATAAAGCCCAGTAAAAACACTGCTGGATCAAAGGTATGCACAGATGATAGCCCTTTGGGCTAATTGCTCTCTAGAATGGTTGGATCAGTTCACAACTCCACCAACAATGTATTAGTGTCCCAGTTTTCCCACATCCCCTCTAACATTCATCATTATCTTTTCCTGTCATCTTAGCCAATCTCAGAGGGTGTATAGTGGTACCTCAGAATTGTCTTAATTTGTATTTCTCTTATCAATAGTGATTTAGAGTGCCTTTTCATATGATTAGAAATGGTATTAATGTCTTCATCTGAAAATTGTCTGTTCATATCCTTTGATCATTTATCAATTGGAAAATGGTTTGAATTCTTATAAATGTGAGCCAATTCTCTATATATTTTAGAAATGAGACCTTTATCAGAATCTCTGAATGTAAAAATGTTTTCCCAGGTTATTACTTCCTTTCTAATCTTGTCTGCATTAGTTTTGTTTGTACAAAAACTTTTTAACTTAATATAATCAAAATTATCTATTTGGTGTTCAATAATGAACTCCAGTTCTTCTTTGGCCACAAATTCCTTCCTTCTCCACAGATCTGAGAGGTAAACTATTCTTTGTCCTTCTAATTTGCTTATAATATCATTCTGTATGTCTAAATCATGAATCCATTTCAATCTTATCTTATTATACAATGTTAGGTATGGGTCAATGCCTAATTTCTGCCATAGTAGTTTCCAATTTTCCCAGCAGTTTTTGTCAGACGGTGAGTTCTTATCCCAAAAGCTGGGGTTTTGGGGTTTGTCAAACACTAAATTACTATGGTCATTGACTTTTTTGTTCTGTGAACCTAACCTATTCCCTGATCGATTACTATATTTCTTAGCCAGTACCAAAAGGTTTTGATGATCGCTGCTTTTTAATATAGTTTTAGGTCTGGCACAGCTAAGCCACCTTCATTTGCATTTTTTTTCATTAATTCCCTTGAAATTCTTGACCTTTTAGAACTACTGTACTTTTTGTTCCTTAAAAAAAACAATCTTGCTTCTTCTCATTGTTCTAAGTGCATGAATACAGAAAAAAAGAACCAAAGGATTAAGAATGTATAAATTACCTTAAGGAAAGGCACGAGGTAAGGTTGAGGTGAAGAATTAAGTTCTCGATATAACCTGCTGGTAAAATCTTCTGCTTCAATTTTCCCATCCTAAAAAAAAATAACATTCATAATGAAATTCATCACCTGAGTAGAATGGAAAGTTTAATACATAAATCTATGTATTCAATGGCGTTACGTTCCTCTAGCAATTTAAAAACGCTATTTTTTTCCAACCTCTTCCTATTTGTAGTAATATAATGACATTTTTGGTTTTCATAGGTTTTGAAATTTATAAGAAAAAAGTCATTGCCTTTCTTCAATACTTCTCAATTCATATGGTTATATTTATCAAGGTGTGATTTACCAAAGCTTTGCTGTGTCTTATTCAACTTACTTTTGCAACCCAACTTAGAGATTTCATGTACATTGTATGTCCAAAACTTTCTCTAGTTATTCTCTGAAGTTACTGTGATTGCTGCTCAGCAGTACAATGTGTAGAAAGAATGATACAATGGAAAGGGTGTTGGATTTATAGTCAAAGGAACTGGATTCAAATTCTTTCTCCACAACTAACTTCTACAAATAGGAATAATGGATACAAATTTAAGAATCCAATAGTAATGGAACATACATGTAAAGGACAAATATGGTCAAAGTAATTAATACTCCTGGAAGTATAGGGTCTTTCCCATTTTTCGTGCATCATCATAGGTATGTTTACAAGTCAAGTATTCCTTGAACTCTTTTCACATTCTCTTGTACTTTTGGAAAACTATTACTATCTGCTGATGTAAAAATTCCAAATTTATATATGGGTTCAAGCTATTACAGTTTCTTACAAAGACCCAATGTTCCCCTATGCAAGGAGATTAAAGGGTCAGACAGGAGCTGACTTCACATAAGGCAGGAATTGACTTCATACTGGCCAGTACTCCTAATCCAGAGTTTACAGAAGGTTCAAATTGACTACCATACTCCTCTATGGCTACCCACTATTCCCTTAAGCCACTGGAACCAGTGTACTGGATTTGGTAGGAGATATTTTAGCACTTCCCTTATTATCTGCATAAGAGTTCCCTTGTGCTTGAGATACAATGGTTAAGTTTCCTGACTTGTTGGTAGGTAGTGATATCCAATTTCACCATCCCCAGAATCAGTCTTCTGAGGTATGATTTAGTGCTGACAGTTTCCTTACATTACAACAAGCAGTGGATTCATTTCTCTGTAGCACAATTTTCAAAAGTAAGTTTGTTCTCTTTTCAATCCATAATCATCTCTCCTTTCTACTGTCATATTTCTTGATTCTAGAAGCAGCTTCTTGCCTAAAATGCTCCACAGAGAATGTGTATCCAATTTATGCATGAATCAAGTATCTTTTCTGCCTGCTGAATGATCTCAATTTAAAATTGATTAACTCAATTGTCTGTTAAGAACTTGAACAATCTTTTGTCCAGCTTAGTTTCCCATCATAAATCAATTAAGGATTTTTTTTTCACACTTCATAAAAGGGTAGCAGAGTGCTAATACCTTGTTAACACATTAAAATGTCTTTAACTCTGGTACCTGCACTTTATTTTTATCTTTATTTGATCTCTTCTTCCCCAGAAATGCGCAAAATGGAAACCAGAAATCTCCCAGTGGAATGAGACATGGTCCTTCAATGGCACCAATGGAGAATGGCCAGGAATCTAGCTTACCTCATGGCAACATCAGGTGGCATGGTAGCCTAGTTCCAGTAAAAATAAAATTAACTTAATGAGAACCCACAGTCCCACGGAAAGAGTTGTAGTTCTGACCAGAGGGAGATGAAGTAAACCAAACTTGAGTGGCACAAGAAGTGTGGCCAAGAAATGAAATGGTCAAGAAGTGGCATGGAGGCCTAGTTCTAGACAGGATAAGGTGAAAGCTGAACTATCAGAGCCCAAGGTCCCAGAGAGATTATCTGAGTTCTGGTGGGAAAGGATGAGGAGAATGGCTAGCCTGAAGGCAGATTAGTCTGGAAACTGCCAAAGCTGGAGGTAAAGTTGGGCTTGAACTTCCTCCAGAAGCTGTTATAAGATCCAAATTTCTCTCTCTAACTTTATCAATCTAAAATACATTATAATTTTGATGAAAAAAAGAAAAAATAATAATCTAGCCCATCATAACTAAGTGAAATAATACTTTTTAGTTTCACCAGATTTTGAATCTTATATTATTTTCACATCTGCCCTATTTAATCCTACACTATAGAGCAATTATTTTTGCATAAAAATGTATGCTGAGGCAAAACACTATTGTTCAAAAATGTTCTTACCAGCAAGTTCTGTACTAATTCTTTGACATTTGCTGCTGTCTCTGTAGACTGTTTACCAGATGAGGCCAGTTTTATTAATGTAGATAGAAAATTCTTACATTTCTTCACATTTTCCATAGTTTCCTATGTTAAATGAAAAAACAAATACGTGACGCAAAAAAAAGTATTAAAATTGTAATTTTTCATTAATACATCCTAGGCCATTGGAGTATATTCATTTACTTTATATTTCTTAACTAAAATTATTTTCATAAAGATGCAAAAATTTATACCTCTAGAATTTTGATATGAAAGTCTTTAAAAGCAAAAGAAAATAGTTTTTTTTTTTTTTAATAATCAAAAATTAACTTTGCTTTGGGGTGAAAATACAGTATAAACTGATGTCCCATTGTGTATCTATAATGGGAATGGAACAGATTTTTATCACAGGTAAAACTATAACATGAGCTTTGATTTGCTCCCCTTCCAAAATTATTTAAGAAAAAATCTTTAATTTCAGTGATAAGGATATATCTTGCACTGATACTGATGACAAACCCTTTGGAAGACTATTTAAGGAATGAATGATCAGTCAATCTGATTTAAGTTGGCTAGTCCTTAGACAATAAACACAAAGTCTATTACCAAGCCTATACAGAGTCTTTCAAAAGTCTGTTCTCTATTAGCATGACTTTCACAAACCTAGGGTCAATTTCATGTCACAACCCAAAATCAGGATAGGAATTTAGAGAAGGTTTGCTTTCTGCTACAAAGATGTATTGTGAGGAGGATAAACAAACAAGAAGCATTTTGCATACCTCAAAGCAACATAGCAATGTAATCATTATTAATCAAATAATTTTCTTAATTAAATATAATGGACCCTTAATGTGCTTGACCAACACATCATTTTGTATTCATACATCTCTTTAGAGTAAGTGTTCCTAACTTAGGGTCCATGGAATTAATAGTCTAGATTTTCAGGGGGGTCCATTAACTTAGATGGGGAAAAAATATTTATTTTCACTGTAATTGGTTCCTTTGCAATTCTATGTATTTTAGACACTAAAAACATTGTTCTAAAATAAATTCCAATAGCTTCACCAGAAGGCAAAAAGATATCCTTGACACCAAAAAGGTAAAAAATCCCTGCTGTAGAATAATAGTAAAGTGTGATCTTACTGTCGCAGCAGCAGAAGTTGCTGTGGTTCCTTGTACAGTCCTTTGAGGAGTTCCAGGCTGTACAGCAGAGGCTGTTCCTAATGCAGCTGTCTGTGCAGTACTACCCAAAACAATTTGAGGCTACAACAAATATGAAATAGTGGGTAACTGTATCTCACATCATGAAGTCAAAGTCAGCTTACAGACATAGCTACTATTAATTTAACTTCCTAGAGCTACTAGAAATAAATACAGATACAACCAATCATATGGTATTACAAAACTGAAACCTGACCACTGGATGGCACAACACTACTCAAGTTTAAAGTGAGTTACACACAAGACTGCACAAGCTCTAATTTGAATAAGATAACAGCGTTAAACATTTATATCTCTAAAGTTTCATAGAACTATGCTAACACAAAAATTATTTGTACCTATATCAAATATTGATAAAATCTGGTCTTTTCAAAATTAGAAATTAAAAATAATTTGGTTTTAAGAAGTCAATGTTAAAATCTGTTCTAGTGACCAGGAAGATTAATAACATTTAATTAGTAAACCGGGCCCCTGCTACTCTGGGAAGGTGGAAATCAGAAACCACTGTCTGTCTTATCCCTTTTCCTCATCTAATTTGTTGATCTTTAATTCACAAAATCATACTTTCAGAACTGAAAGGGACCAGAAAAATGTAATCCAATTCTTTAGTCCATCCATTTTACAGAAGAGAAAATTGAGATCTGATGAAGTGAAGTGATTTGCTTAAGGTTACACAGTTATTCAATCTAGAATTTGAACAGTCTTTGGATTCCAAATTGATATTCTTTATACTACAAAAGTTCTCCTAACCTTAAATTTTTCTAACTCATTAATAGACTTGAACATTACTTGAAAAATATAAGAATGTCTCCCATAAGGAAAACAACGCACAGATTAAATATGCCACTTGAGAAAGTGATTAAATCTCGGAGGTAGTACTAGATCCTTTTGCATCCATCCTGTCTCCAACTCTTTAAAAAAAAAAAAAAGGAAGAAAAAGAAAAACTTCAAAAGCTAATTTCGTCAAATAACAAAGAGGAGAATCTTTAAAACAGATGTGATAAATAGAAAACATAGTCTTAGGCAAGAATAAAATACTAAAGTAAGGGAATTATTACTTTGACTATTAACAAGTCTTTCAAGCAAATCTGATAGAATTAAACATACACTAACAATCTCCTATAACTCAAATGGAAGGCTCTAAAACAAATTTCTAAGATTTCTGTTCTATTTTATATGAACATATCTGAGTATTTATTGATTTTTTTTTTACATGTATTTTCCTTCTTTGAAAACCTAGCCTCAAATAATTCTTTTTTTCTTTCTCCAGGTACTGGCAATTGCTAATATACGAACAGAATATATACAGAAGCTCATTAATAGGTAAATTGTTTGGAATCCTCAACATATGTGTTCATAGAAGCAATGCTATAAATGGGAATTAAATTCCTTATGCCAGCCCGCAAAAGCTTATTTAATTGCTAATGTAGTTAAGACTATAACAAACAAACTAATCTTAGGAGAAGATAGTCATGTGGTATAGAAGAAGGGAAAGAGTTTCCTAACCATTTCTCAAGTATAAGGCCAATTCTATGAAAAATTTGTTATTTGCCAAAGTTTATCTTTATTATCATCCCACCTTACTTTCTGCACCTCTTCTCCATACCAAAATCATTTAGGTGCTCTGCATTCCAAATCACTTTTTCCTACTTCCAAACAAAACTTGGATTACCTTATTACAACTAACCTCAGATATTAAAAGGAAAAAAGAAATATTAATTCACATTGAGACATAACTAAATATGGTATTTGAACTTTTAAAAATTACTAACTAACCCAAGTAAAAGTGATATAATAGGGGGAATCTTTTGTAAATACATGTTTTTAAATTGTGTGCTTACCTTTAAAAAGCAAATTAATAAACTAATTCATCTATACAACTGCCATATTTTATTGTAGCATTCTCATTAATGAATAGTCTTTTTTAATCTTCAGTCACTAATTTTAAGCAGAACCTTGAATAGAAGACTAAAATTTAACTACTGTATAAAGACAGAACTTAACTAAATAAATATCATCTTGAGTTCTCTGATGCAAGTAGAACAGCTAAGAAAATACTGACTTGCCTTTATGATAAATTTCATTCTTCAAAAGGCAGAAGAGTAACTGCTACTCTGAACCTATTTCTGACAAATAGGGATAAACTTTTTGTATTAGAAATTATAGGAATCTTAGAAGTAAATGACAATGCCATCATGAAGTTCATTAATAAGATAAGAAGGGGAAAGCTGAGTAAAAGATAGCTGAAAAAAAGATAGGAACTGATGACCTAAAGTTCTACACGATTACAAACAATTCTGCTAAAGAATGAAAGAACCTACATAAAGATAATGATGTGGCTGCACAGGGAATTCATCAATCAACAATTTTTTTTTTAATATACAGAAGATGGAAGGAAGGACAGATAATTGGTAATGAACACAAGAATATCAGATAAGCATGTGAGAAATGCTAAAATAAAGCTGAGGTTTGTGATGAATGACTCTTTTATTTTTTTCCTCTGACAGATCTTTGAGCTCATCGATGTGATTTCTCCCTCCAATGGTGCAGATCAGAACCCATCCATGCCTTCTCATCCAATGGTACTTTTGTCCAAGTCTTTCCTCCACAGGGGCAGGACAAGGTGGTCCACCCAATATGTTAGGGCCTTCCTCTAGATTTCTTGGCATCATATGCACTGTCCTTTACTTATCCCTTGTGCTCATTATATGACCAGCCCACCTTCTTTTCCAGTTATACATCTCCTGCTGACATCCTTTATGCCTCTCCTCCTAAGCAATTCTTCCTTGGAAATATGATGCAGCCTATACATGCCAGCAATGCAACTTTCCATAACCCTTTGGGTGCCCTCAACTTTAATTCTTCAAATATTGTAGTATTCCTTGGCTTTGGGTATATAGCATCACCAAAAGAATACTGTTGTTTAAAAAAAAAAAACCCACTGTTGTTTCAGAAGGAAACTTGGGTTCATTGAAAGTGCTACACATATCCTAAAAATAATCCAGCCTGCTTTCCTCCTTCTGTTTAATTCTGGGCATAGCTTATTGTCCATCCACTGTGTATGGCCAAGATATATGTACTGATGAACCAGATCTATGGGTTGTCCATTGAAATGCATATCATGGTATGGACAACAGGCAAAATTCTTTGTCCACTTGGTTTTTCCTGTGTGGATAATTATGCCAACCTCTTTAGAGTGATTTTAGATCATATTTAGGAGACAATGTTCCAGGTCTTGATGTAGTCAGCACAATGTCATCCTCAAACAGGAACATCTGGAGGACCTCACCATCTATAGAGAATCCCTCTTCCATCTGTATAATGAGCAGGACTATCTCCATGATGGTGGCAAATATCTCTGATGAGCATACATCAATTGGCTTTAAAGATCACCTCACACGTATCACTATGAATCACTATTAATAACCTGGTAAACCAAAAGTTCTTTCTGTTCTTATATCTTTCAAAAAATTTTATGTGATTTTGACAAATGGCAAGGAGACCCTTTACTGAAGGAGACTTTAAGGTGGTGTTTTGCTCAACCAAATCAATTTCTTTTTAGTCAAACAATGAGCACAGTGGTATACTGTATTCTCTATACCTTTCAGTCAATTGTGTAACAGTAAAGACGTGATCTACTGTAGATTATAACTGGCAAAAGCCTACCTATTCCCTTTTCACGCTTTCATCAATGATGCCCTCAATATATAAAATCTCATAAAAATTTTGTAGAGGTGAAAAAGTAGTCATATGGGTCAGTGGTTGCTGATATTTTTTCTCAGTTGCCTTTTTGGGGTAATAATAAGGTCTGTGACTTTTTCCAGGCATTTAGTATCCTTCCCTTTTTCAGATACCTTGAGAATTAATCCCTCAATGCACTCAAAATTGAATCACCTCCAGCACAGACCTCCTTTGTGTATACTTGGTCCAGTCCAGATGCTCTTCTCATCTTTCTTTTCTTTAGTGCCATTTCCACTTCTTCCTATAGCACATCAGGGACTGTGATGTTAGAGTCCAAATGTGGTGGCTCCACTGTCATTGATGGAGAAAACAGTTTGTTATAGAAATCTTCACAGATCTTTTCCATTTTTTGTCTTTGTTGTCCTTTCAGTTTCACTTTTAAATGCCCTTGGGATGATTTTGCTTAGTTGAGTCTCTCACCAAGTGTTATGTAAACTCGTTTTTCCTTCCCCTATTTCATTGCCTTATGCGATGATATTGCTTATAATATCCCACCAACCTTCTGAGAAAGATTTTTACCTCCAAAAAAATTTTAAACCCATAAACATTCTGGGTAACAAAAAAATAAGGGATTCTTCTTAGCTATGTTGGGGGCAAGAGGAAGACCAAAGAAGAGACAGGGTTGCTATTTTAACATACATGGGATAAAAATAATAAACGACAAAGAAATGAAAGAACTAATCATATTACTTCTGTTTTCTCTAAGTAATAAAAGCTGACAGGGAAATGAAATCCAAGATAATCTCAGAAGATTATAAGATAACATCTATATTCCCCTCTTCTCCCACCCAATCAGTTTAAAGTCACCAGTCCTGAACATAAAAGTACTGAAAGAATTTGTGGATGGATGTGACACGTGATCTCAGAAAAATTAATATAACATGAGAGATGGCACAAGACTGTCACAGTTTTAAAAAATAGGGAAAGTGATTTTTCAAACTATAGACTAATGAATTTGACTTTGATTCCTGGAGAAAATTATTAAAGGAATAGTTTTTGTACATTTATTTAAAAAAAAAGGGGGGGGGGTCCTAGGAGGCTTTATCATGTATAAGTCCAGACTAATTCAAGGCTGAGTTGTTTTTGGTTTTTGGGGGTTTTTTTTGATAGTTACTGATCTAGAACATGGGAATGCTGGTATATCCCAAGATTTTAATAGGCAATGAAAAATCTCTTAAAGTACCATTATAAACTCAAATGAAGGATATGAACCTCAGGTGAATTCAAAACCAGCTAAACAACCCAATCCAAAGAATATTGTCAACTGGAGGGAAGTATCTAATGGAATGCCTCAGAAGTCTGTCTGCCTTTCATCCTATTCCTCAACAGTTTTAACCAATGATTTTGATGATGGCATATGTATCAATCTGCAATTGAAGGAAATTGCTAATTATTGGAAGAAAGATTCAAGAAACAAAAAAAAAATCAAGAGATGGGTCAAATTTAGTAAACTGAAATTTAATATTGATGAATTTCAATATTTTTTTTAAATCAACCATATAAGTGTAACATGGGAAATTGTGGCTAAAGAAGACTTATTTATTATGGGGGAAAGTGTGCGATTGTTAATGGACCTCATGCTCAACATTAAACCAATGACATGATATCATAATCACAAAAGCTAATGCAATCTTAGGCTATATTAATAGAAATGGGCTAATAACAACAAGATAGGTTACTTTCCCAGTCAGACCACATCTGAAATATTTTATTAAGTTCTGAGAAAATTTTCGAAAGGGACAAAGACAAAGACTTCCAAAAGATGGGAAGAAGGATATTGAGAGAAATTAAAACCATATCAAACAAAGATCAAAGAAAAGAGTTGGTGGGGAAAGGGAAAAAACATGTTAGCATTCTTCTAGTATTAACGGGTCATCATGTGAAAAGATGAGATTTATTTGCTTGTCCCTAAGGGAAAGATCTAGACAAAGATGTGGAAAATGCAGAAAGGCAGATTTCTATTCCATCTGAGGAAACATTTACTAATAATTAGAAATGCCCAAAAAATAGAATAAGCTGTCTAAAGAGGTGGTGAATCCCCCCTTCATTGGAGGTCTTCCATTAGAAGTTGAAACACTGAATGAATTGTATTGAGGCTATTATAGAGTACCTGCTCAAGTATAGGTTGAACTAAATGTTCTCTGACATCCCTTCCAATTCCAAGATTTCATGACTCTATAAAAAATTTTAAGTGACATATTTTAAATTGTCTTTCAAAAAATTTTCCAAAATATCAGGAAAGTATCAAATTTTATTATCTAAAATGATATTCAAAAATTTAATTTCTAAATATAAACTTTAATTTCTACAAATATATACCATAAATACAGATATCAAAACTATTTATTTCAGTGGAAAATAACTTCTTCCTAATTAGATAAAGATGTTTTACCATTTAAATAACGTGTTTAAAGAATATTTATTATAAACTTTCTTAAATAAAATAAATTATTGCTACAAATTTTAATTGATGTTATCTTTTAATATTCAATTAACCTAAGATCAATAATACCAAATAATTTATAGTGCCTACAATCCCATTCTTATTTTGCTAAAATATATGAAGGCCATCTGAAATGTATTCTCTCATTAATTAGAACAAAACTTATTCTTGTTTTGTTCTTGTATGGGTTAAAATCATTTATTTTACTACTTGGGGACCTTCTGGAGAAAGGATAGACAAGACAGAAAAGTTAGCCAAAAATTTTTTTCTTATTTACTTTTGAGTCTGATGTGCATCCAGTGATTTAAGGACAGATCTCCTGAATAAAAATTCTCACTCTACTTTCATCCTTTCTGCAGTCACTTAGGATTTTCGATATAATAGAGATGTTATTCCTTTCTCACAGAGCTGATTAAAACTTATAAAATGTTGCACTCAACACTTTTAATCTTTAGCAGTAAAAGGATCAACCACTCTGCATCCCAAAATAAAATGGTATTCAATTATTATAATAGATTTATGAGGCCTAAGAAGCATCTAACTACTGGCATTAATTATAAATATTACTTTACATTCCCACCCATTTTTAAAACCTACTGTTTTAACAGAGTTCTTAAAATTATTTCAGAATTACAGTTTCATTTTTATTAACTATTCACCTGGACTACAGGAGAACGCTGTAATGTTGTAGTTGGCTGTACCGTTGTCTGTGCCTGAGACACTTGCTTAATTATGGTAGTTGGTGTCACTTGCCGTGCAATAATTGGTGTTCCAGGAGCCTGAAAAAGAAACCAGAATTGTCTAAAGTTTGTATCAACAAACATTTGCAAAGAACTTGCTACATTCCAAAACCAGTGTTAAGCACTGGTATTAAAATGTGTATATATAGTTGAGATAGATTTCTCTTGGCCAACATATGAAAAAAAAAAATTAATTCCATAACAAATAAAGTACCAAATACTTTAAAAATATATTATGAGATCATTATCCAAAATAATAGCCTTACAAATTTAAACAAATCTAACAACTATTCAAAGATTTCAGTAATATTCTTATTACTGAAACAAACAAAAACCTATTTTGTTAAAAACAGAGAGCCTATATGATCCAGATTTTTTCATAAATTCTAACAAATGTAAAACAAAAATCATCTTACCTAAAATAAAGAGAATATTTTTAGAAATGTGAAAATGTCTGAAAAATTGTCAGTTTTGCTATAAATTATTACTGTTAATAAAAAATAGGGAACTGCATTAAAGCAATAAAAATATTTATTATATTAAAAAGTATTATGTAAAACAAAGGAAATAGTCACTTAAAATCCTTCTTAACCTAAAATTAACAAAAGATATTTAAGCTTCTATCGATTCAGTTTTGATACTTTTCTGAAAGAAGGCTATTGGCTAAAACATGTGTGATAGGTTTAAAAAATATAAAACCAACAGCTAAAACAAGACTACAAATATTTCATATTTCATTTTATTTAATAACATATGCTATTAGGAGAATGTAGGATAACATTTTTGTACCATGGAAAATAACATTTTAGATTACCTAAGGTTAAAAATGGGAAATATTTTATGTTTGTTTATTAATATACAATTTTCAGCTTTAAACAGGATATTTCACTGTTTGAAATGATATGGCTCGGGTAGTAGGAAAAGGTGTTTTCAAGTTCTGTACTAGCCCCCATTTTAATCACTAGCAACTAATAACAAAAGCAGATAACCCTAATCAAAATTATGATAGAGACAATGTCAATGTAATCTCCCCTTAAGACAAAGTGTTCCATTGGAGAAAACCCCATCAAGTAATCAATCATAACTTAGAATTCTGACATTCCTCTATGCTTATCAATGTAGAGCATACATGATTTTAATTCTTCCATATAAAACCTACAAGAAGCTAAAACAAACAAAATATCAATGCACACAATCTTGCATACTTATTTAAAAACACATATTAAAAATGAACTACAAGGGGGCAGCTAGGTGACGCAGTGGATAGAGCACCAGCCCTGAAGTCAGGAGGACCTGAGTTCAAATCTGGTCTCAGACACGTAAAAGCTGTGTGACCCTGGGCAAGTCACTTCGCCCCAATTGCCTAAGCAAAAAAAAAAAAAAAAAAAATGAACTACAAAGCTAATTTCCATTTAATTGGGAGTTTTTAGCTAACTCCTTAGGATCTGAATGTTTAAAGCACCTATAAGTGGCTGTGTCACGTGCCAAATTTTCCAACTTAAAAGCTAAAAGATATTTTTTCCAGACAGCTCAAACCAGATTCCCAGTTCCTGACTTGGAGTGACAAATAAATGCTACAACACTTTAAACATTTGTTGATTTACCTAACCAACTCCATTTAAGTGTCAACAATAACTGTTAAGTTATTATCTAGGATTCTCAGCTTGAGTCAGAACTGGAATTGACACAATAGGAAGCTGTCTAGGATATGGCATTTTAAAATACCATTTTAAGTTTTGCAATACAAGAGCACATATTTCAGTATGTATAAGTTGTAGGTGTAACAGTGAAGGCTCAAAGTCTAGGAAGAATAGCACAAGGGCAATTTTCAAAACTTGCCTAGAGCAAACAGATACTTTTAACAGCTCTGTAGTACCAGTAAAAACATCTGAACAAACCTGCAAGGGTCTCCTTTAGCTTTCTAAGGTATAACTTTCTATGATCATTGCCACTCTTTCAATAATGTCAAATATCATCAGATTATAAGTGTAAAATCTATATGAACATATCAAAAGCAAGGTCCATCCATGAAAAGTTGCAAAAAATATCACATTATTGTTCATTTTACTTTGCTTCTAATTTACACATTAATTTCATGAATGTTTTTACATTTAATTCTGATTGCTAATTGGTAACGGGCAACCTCACACTTTAATGTTCTCTAAAACCTCTCTTCTCACATACTTCTACCCCTACTTAATAAGCAAATGATCAATAAAGAGATAAAATGACCTATAAATAAATAAGTGAAATGAACTGCTTTTTCAAATATTTTGTGAATATTCACCCTCTAATTTAGCATGGTATAGCAGAAAGAATATCACATTTAGAGTACAGGATTTGGGTTTGAATTTCAAATCTGCTACTTAGTACTACCTCAATATAACCTACATTGGCATATTCAAAATATCCAAAAACAAAACAAAACAAACAAAAAAACCTAGAGTAAGTTCTCCAAACAAGTATACATTTGACAAAATGGCCTGTCAAGAAGCCTTATAACTCTGAAATTCTATGATCATAAAAAAATCACTCAGTGAGTTTCAGTTTTCTCATCTGTAAAATAAGGGGGTTAGACTAGAAAATCACCAAGGTCCTCTAAATCCTATGATTCCTCTAGTTTAATATGCCTTGCTTTAAGAATCAGAGTCAAAAAGAAAAAAGAGAGGGTAAGAATCACAACAGATCTTGGGTCTGACCCTGGGATATATCCCTGTAGTTTATTCCCAATAATAGTACCATGAGGTATCAATGGTATCACTTTATGCCAGCCTCACAAGTTTTGAGTTAAAAGACCCAAGATCCTAAATTAATACTAGAATAACTTTTTAGAAAAGGTGTTTTTGGTAGAACTGTACTCATTTGCAAATAATTAGAAAACCTGAATGTTGTGTTGATACTCTATAAGTAATGAAAATAATTCAGTATTTTAAGTTGCATCCTTAAGGATTCAGTATTTTGAGTTAGATCCTTTAAAAAAATCTAGGAACAAAAACATAGCCAAGGATAGTGCTGGTTAAAAGGGCACAAAAGAAGCTATGTTTTGCAGTACTACAAATGTGAGATCAAGATGATATTTCACAAAGATGAAAAGAAGGAAACAATGAAATATCCTAAGTACACTCACCTGCACAGTTGATATCTGAACAGGAGGGGCACTTGTGGGAGTTGCAGGGCGTGGTGCCATGGTATTCTGAGGCTGGGATTGAGCATGGGCCTGTGCCTGCATCTGTGCCAAGGTCTGTTGAGGAAGCATTAACAACTGTCCATTCTCACTTCGAATGAGGACCATACCTACAGGAAAAGCAAAGTGTAATCAAGAAAAGTAGCTTCTCAATGCAGACATGATTAAAAAAAAATACTTTTATCAGAAGGCTACCAAAGGCAAAACTAACAAATCAGGATGGGGGGGGGGGGGGCTCTGACCCTGGGATGGGGTGACAGAAACAGAGACACAAAGCCAAAGAGATATCTAAAAGTAATAAATTCACTTCACTCTTAAAAATAATTTTAAATATAAAATTTTAACTTTCTGAATTCCATTTTTATTTGATTAGTTTTTTCAGAAAGTTACAGAATTTAAATGACCATTTAACATTACTTACATAAACTAAGAAATAGTTGTTTAGGTGAAAAGCCTGCTAAAATTAGTACATCCCTAATTTGATCTATTAAATAGTAAAATCATTACAGAAAGAATACTAGATTAGGAATCAAGAGACCTAGACTCTGGTCTTAACTCTTGACATTAAGTGAAGTGACTTAAACAAGTCACATATCCTTTTCTAATTTCAGTTTTTTTCATCGCTAACATAAAAGGGTTGAACTAAATAACCTCTGAACTACTACTTTTCATTTCTAAGCTTTTGTGATTTTACAAAGTTTGCACTAGCTTACCCACATTTCCTTCTCCTTTTGTAGCCATCCATACCTTCTTTGATTTTATCAAGAAAATTAAAAATATATATAATCCCTGCAGCAAATTCATTTTTGAGTTTTCCCATAGACAGAGCCCCATGAAATCCAAACAAAATGAAAAGAGAAGGGAGAATTACAGTGTATTAGATTTGTTTTAGGCCTACTGCCTAGCTCTCTCTGAGCCAAATATCTGATTTCTCTTAGGAAAAGGCCATGTGGTTTGGTGCTTATCTTAATAGTTGAATATGGTTGAGTACATATACTCAACACTGAAAATACTCAAGGACTAAACAGTAAAGAATTCAGGAAAATGAATTTTTATGTATGGTTTCTCATTTCTTTAATTAAATAATAGAAAAAGAAAATTCTATCCATCAGATTTGACATTTAAATCATAAGTTCCATTAGAAACAATAACAAAATTGTCTAACTTTTAAACTTAATTTCCCATAACAAAATTAGTAATGAAACTGCAAGAAGAGGACTATAAAAGTCATAATCTTTCTCAAGTGAATCCACAACAGATGGCTCAGCATTGTGTTACACCCCAACTGAAAAATAAAATAGGCAGGGAAATGAGGCATCTCCAATTCAGTGAAACAGATAACTCAAATCCAAATCAACTGGACAAATCAAGGGGAAAAAAATAGACCTTAAGACAAGCACTCCAACTCTCTCCTCATCTTAGTCAAGAATGGAAATTGTATCCTTCACAGGACAAAAGTAAACTTGGAAAATTTATTTTAAGATTATATAGCTTGCCTCTTCAGTCAAATAAAAGTTGAAGAAATCTTGAAGTTTTATAAGATGATCTTATAACAGAACTCTATTTCTCTTTCTAAACAATAATAAAAAATCTTCCAAGTATTAAAAAGGTCATATCCAAAAATCTATATTACCTCTCATTAAAAGTGTTTCCTTCCCTCCTCACATCCCCTTTTCCAAATATGAAAAAAATAAAATGCATTAAAAATAAATATTATCTCCCCCCATGAAATTTATATTCTAGTGAAAATTTTTTATCTCTTTTTAAAATGTTATGAACAAAGAAATACTTAAGAAAAAAATTTCAAATAAAATAGGAAATAATTAAGTTTAACTGAATGACCTCTAAGGTCCTTTTCACTATATATGGGTCACATTAGAATTCATGTATAATTCTCTAACAAGAAAAAATGTGGTCACTCAACCAAATATATTATAGCACATTTTAGGATTTAGAAAATGAGAAAAAAAAAAAAGAAAATGAGAAAAAAGTAAAGTCATACTTTACTTCATCATCTTTAAATACACAACAAAAAGTCATATCCTTTTCCTTATGATTAGGTGAAACCTGTTAATTTGTAATTAATGCAAGTTTTGTTTAATGTTTAAAAACATTTAGCTAATTTTTATGATTCGCTGATTTCTCATTCTCAAATCTACTTTTTGTTAGCTTGAATACATAAACCTTAGTTTAAAAATAAAACTTTTTTAAAGTAAAACAATGGCTCTGTAGAAACATCAAAATATTTAAGTCATATTCACAAAATCACCTACAACCACAATTCTAAAGAAATCATTATCTAAAATTTCCTGGATTTACCCATACCACATAATGACTATTACTGAAATAACAAATTTCAGAAAAGTGTTGATGAAAAGATGGGTTTTTACCTAAGCCTATGTAAGATTGATGACATACTAAGAGAATGAAATCACAAGTAACAATGTCTCAGGCACAATTATCCAGATATATAAATGAGAAAAAATTAATAATTAATGTATTTGTTTTGTGGCCAATTTTTGTGATATTTTTACCATTGAAGAATTTTATTAATTGAAATGTTTAATTAAAAAATTATCATCCCACAAACAGAACTGGGAAGTTCTATTCCATGTAAATGGAATGAAATAATATAGTAAGCAACATCTTTCCTCCCTATTCATGTCTGCAATATATTAGCATCACTAACTTTCAAAAGAAAATAATTCAAGTATATATCATACTAAGAAAATAATTACTGAGTATTAAATACCATGCTTTAAAGATACACTATTCATGACTTATAAATCTTTTAAGTTATCAAGTAGTAGAAATTAATTGACAAGATCAATTGAAACCATTATATCATAAACTTATTAAAAATAAATATAACTATTATAAAATATAACAATTTTGAGCTCACATAATTTACTTTAATAATTTAAGATGAAACATTTCATCACTAACCATATACTATAAAATATAGAGACTAGATGCATTTTAGCTATTTTCCTTCCTCCTGTTGAAGCCCATTACTAGACACCTCTATTAAGTATTCTGCACACTTAAAATTACTTTCCCCACAACTAAAAAAGGACAACTAGAAGCAATTTAAACTAATATAATTAGTTATCTTTTTAAATCAGGCAGGGGTAAGGGACTTTTTTTCTATAGAGCAGAGATTTTTAACCTTTTCTGTGTCATGGACCCCAGGGACAATTAGGTGATATCTATGGACTACTCAGAATAATGTTTTTTTTTTTTTAAATGCATAAAATAAAATACACAGAATTACAAAGGATACCAATTATACTGAAATAGAGTTAACAAAATAATTTTTAAAACAAGTTCACTGATCCAGGATAAGAATTGCTAGTCTGGTGGATAGAGCACCAGCCCTGAAGTCAGGAGGACCTAAGTTCAAATCTGGTCTCAGACACTTAACATTCCCTAGCTGTGTGACCCTGGGCAAGTCACTTAACCTCAATTACATCAGCAAAAATAAAAAATAAAAAAAAAATAAAAAGAATTGTTAGTCTGGGGAAGAATAAGTAGAAGAGAAGATACTAATATTGCTAAGGAGAAAAAAATCATGGTTAAAAGATATAAACAAAGAGTTCTCAAAAGAGTACTTGTAAACAATTAACAACTGTATGAAAGAACACTCCAAATCACAAATGAGAAAAATGCAAATCAAAACAACTGTAAGTACAGTAAATTGGCAAAGAAGAAAAAAGATGGGAAGCTTATGTTCCAGGGTTTATAGGAATACAGGCACACTAGTACACCTATGGTGTGTGAAGCTATGACTAATACATGAGTATAATTATTTTAGAAAGCAATTTGGAATTATGTAAATAAAATGCCTAAAATGTCCCTACCCTTTGATTCAGAGATCCCACTACTCTAGATAGAACCCAAAGAGGTCATTGGTAAAAAGAAAATCCCTATATACACCAAAATACTTTTAACAGCTTTCATGATATCAAAGAATTGTAAACCAAAGTAGATGTCCAACAATTGGGGGGAATAACAAAACAAATTGTGGAACGTGATATTTCTATACTATAAAATGACAATTATAAACACAAGAAAATATGTAAATTGATGCAGTTAGCAGAGGCAAGATAACAATATACAAAATATTACACAATTCACACTATGACTATAACATAAATTGAAAGAATAATAACAGAGAGAGAGAGAAAATCAAGGGTGAATGTTGTGAAATTTTAAAAAACAAGCATGGATCTAAAAAAGAGATACTATACTCCCATCCCCCTTTACCAAAGGAGGAGATTCACTAGTGTTAGAGATTACTCTTTTTTTTTTAAACTTTTTCAGCATACTGGTCTGTTATGCTTATTTTTTCACTCTTTTTTTTTTTTTTTTAGCCTTAAAAAAAATCACTTTTTTTATATGGGATGTCTCTTTAGGATGGAGAGGGGAAAAGGAAAAGATACTGGAAGACAATCTGCTGATGTTAAAAAAAAAGATATCAAAAATATTTTTAAAAGGGGGGGGAAATCAAACACTACGAGATTTTTTTTTTCAAAAAGGAAAAATTTAATAAATTTGTCTTTTGCCTTTTGTAAGAGAAAGGCAACCAAAAGTTATATGCACCTCATTTTCAAATTATTAATGGAAACAAAACTTTGTTTTAAAAAGCAGCAAGTATTAGAAAATATTTTATATATTATACCCAGTTAAAGGATTTGGGAGAGGAGAACGTTCTGAAAGAGAGGGAGTAGCAAACAGAAATACAGTGATGAACAAAAACACAAAATAATAAAGGGGAAAACAGATAGATGATAAAATTAGGGGGTAGATAAGAATACAAAGATAATGGGAGTAAGAGGAAGGAGAAAACAAGAAAAAGATTCAGTAACAATTCCATCAGATGATTACAAAAATATAAACTTTTTTTACTTCTCAAAATAATCATATATGTCCAGCCCTATCCCCACCCAGCTCCATTTTTCATTTTTCACAGCTTAGCTCAGTCAGTTCTACCTCCAGCCCTCAGGTGCTCTCAAATATACAAACACGTTGTTGTTCAATCCTGTTTTACTCTTCATAACCCCATTTGGAGTTTTCTTGGCAAAGGTACTAAAGAAGTTTGCTATTTTCTTCTCAGGCCCATTTTACAGATGAAGAAGCTGAGGTAAACAGGGTTAATTTATTTGCCCAAAGTCATACAGCTAATAAATACCAGTTTTGAATTCAGGAAGATGAATCTTCCTAACTCCAGGCTCAACACTCTAACCGTTGCATCCGTAAACACACAGAACATCATTTTACCCAATTCCCCATTCTCCCTTTAAAGCTAATCCAGTTTCCTCAGAAAAGTCTCCTTCCCCTCTCCTGCCCCCCAGTTCCCTACACAGATCATTTGTGAGTCTAAACAAGACTAGGACAGAAGCAGCAGGCTTAGACATAGAGTCAAGGAGGCTGAGTTGAAATATCATCTTCTTAATTTATTATCTGTGTCACCAGGGACAAGTCACCTAAATTCTTTGTGCCTCAATTTCATCATGTGTAAAATGCAGATAACTCTAGTATCTCAAGTAAAACAATCTATGCACTGTATAAGTTTACAAAATAATGATGATGATGATGATAATGACATGTATTTTCCTTAAGTAACAAGAAAATTTAAATTATCAAGAAAAATTTTAGAGTTCTTATTGAATTGAAATATTTCCTTTTATTATTGTTTTTAAATTTAAAATATTATTGTAAAAAGGTTTCTCATTTAAAATAAATATTATTTAAAATAAGTAATTACACTAGAAAGAAACAGATTATCTAGAAATATATACCATTTATAACTTCACCAGGAAAACAAATTCCTGATTTCAAAGAATCAATTTACAGAATTCTGGCATGTAACCAGTTTTGCAAATTGGGAACTGGCAGTTCACTTAGTCACCAAGCTTTAAAGAATTATCCCTCACTTATCATTATCCTTTAATTTTTTTTAATTACTCATTAATTATTCTTTGTATCCCCTCAATTGTTTTTTATCCTCAAATGTTCAGAAGATTCATTCTGAATGGAAAAGCAAAAGTAGTTTACCTGGAGAAATTATTCTCTATAATATGGTGGCCAAGATCAGAACATCATCTTTCCTGCCAAAAGATAAATGCCAGAAGGCCACAAGTGTTCTCTCATTTCCACTCTAATTCTATGAACTGTTGCTTTCAACTAATTTAGCATCATAACTAAATAAAAATAGGTATATAATGATAAAAGTAGTAGTTATAAACTGATAATATTACTTCAATAATTCAGGAATTAATTATGTTACCAATATGGTCATTCCCTCCACCAATTTATATCAAAATTCCTCTATGCCTTGGTAAGCATTCTTCATGAGTTACTATGATAGACAGATAGACAGACTAGAAAAAAATCCTTAGAAGCCATTTAACCAGCAAAGAAACCAAGACTCAGAGACTTTAGTGAAATACTAAACTCATACAAGAGGATTTTTAACACTGGGATCATCTTTGTAATGCATTGGGCTACCTCTCTATTCTTTCAACATTATTTCTTTATCTGGTAATGAAGTTTCTGACAACAGGGCAGTTAAGTTTAAATGTATTATCTTCATTAATAGAAACAATCATTTAACTGGTTTCATACTAACTCAGTGAAGTAAAATCAAGGTAAGCATTTCCCAATTCAATAAAAGCTTATGACCTAGAAACAAAGAAATTGTATGCCTTGCTCACAATAATACAATAATTCAGTAGTAAACAGAGTGCTGTACAAAACTTGGTCTCCTGATTTTTTCCAATGGGAACTCTCTGGCGATAAAATTTTCTTAAACTTAGTTAAGCTGGTCTTTGATGCCCATCAATTGGAGAATGGCTAAATATGTTATGATATATGAATGTTATGGAATATTATTGTTCTGTAAGAAAAGACCAGCAGGATGATTTCAGAGAGACCTGGAGAGACTTACATGAACTGATGCTAAGTGAAATGAGGAGAACCAGGAGATTATTACAGCAACAAAAAGATTATATGATGATCAATTCTGATGGGTGTGGTTTTCGAAAGCCATCTACACTCAGAGAGAGGATTGTGGAACTGAGTGTGGTTCACAACACAGCATCTTCACTCTTTTTGTTATTTGTTTGCATTTTATTTTGATTCTCATTTTTTTTCTGGTTTGATTTGATTTTTCTTGTGCAGCAAGATAATTGTATAAATATGTATGCATACATTGGATTTTAAAAAAAAGAAGCTAGTTAGAGCTAGTGTATATATTACTCAACATTTTACATATATATATAACTAAAATTCCAAAAGCGTAAGCAATCTCTTTACTTAAGTAATAAAAACCAGGATGCAAACTCAGGTCTTCTGATACCAGGACTAGAGCTCTTTCTACACAAATATTCTGTCTCAGTGAAAGTTATCTCAAAAGGGATAAACAATCAATATTATAAACAAGTGAAACTCGTGAAAATTTTTGTCTATTAAATGTTCTACTCTAATGAAAAATCATACCATAAAAATGCAGACACCAGAGAAATTATATTGGTATAATCTTAACTAAAAGACATATCAATAACCTGTAATTTCTGAATACACAGCTATAAACAATTTTCAAACAATGCCTAGGTCCATCTTCATATGATTATCTAGAAGGTCCAACACAGGCATATTCCCAATGCAAACAAAAGACAACTTTAGGAGCAATGTACAAAAAGATTACACATCTTTCTAGTCAAGAAGAAAAGAAAGTTATCAGCCACTACCAGTCAATAATCTGAGACAAGAAGAAAGAAAAGATTTGTTTCTACACTTGTCCTTTAGTCAAGTCAGTCATGCCGAACTCTGTAAGACCCCATCTGGACTTTTCTTGGCAAAGGTATTAGAGTAATTAGCCATCTCATTCTCTAGCTCATTTTACAGAGAAGAAAACTAAAAATTTAGTGACTTGCCCAGGGTCACAGTTATTAAATGTCTCAGGCCACATGTGAACTCAAGGAAATGAGTCTTTCTGACGCCAGGCCCATCCCTCAATCTACTCTTATGCCACCTAGCAACCTGTTTCTATAGTACAACCTGTAAAATAACTGGCACATTTTGTGATATTGCAAAATAATGGATATTATGACAGAACTTTATGTCAAAAGTTACTGCATTACCCTGTGATAAACATCATATTACAAAATGACACTGTGGTTCTTTGAAATCTGATCTACTAAGAAACTGGTTCCCCTAACTTCAGGAAAGATCAAAAAATACAGTGCCTATTCCTATTACAACAAACTTCTTATCTACAATTGTATATTTTAAAAATGTTATATGGCTAAAATATTCTTTCATTTATATTTAACTTTTTATATATTTGCTTTTTGTGTATTTTATATTTTACGGTTTATAACTGACATTCTAATGCTTATTAAAAGATTACAACAAAAACACTGGGAAAGAATCTCATCCAACGTATGAGACTCTTATCTGTTGGAAATGAATCATTCTCATATAATCTAAATCCAAAAGAAATCATGTAAGATAGCAAAAACAAATTTTATCATTTGCTTTGATAATTATTTAATCTTTATAATAATGGCTATACTTACTATAGTTATGAAAGTACAACTAAAGGCAGCTTAGATTAATTATCTCCTTTTTCTATTATGTAAAGTAGCTTTGTTCACATAAGCTTTCAACATTAAACATGTATAATTCCACTCAGCACTTGATTACTTAATTTATTTTTCCTTAAAAAATCCTTATAACTTAGCCAGCAACTTTCAAGGATCTAAGAACACTTCAAACTATATATTCCATCTGCCCTTGCCAACTATGAGAGAAGTCCCAACAAGAAGCAAAATGGCCAAAATTTAGATAACCAAAGGGAAAATCCTGGGGAAAAGCAAAATCCACAAAGAATCCACAAAGTAAAAAACTATTCACAAAACATTATAATCAAAAACTGATTACATAGATGCCTTTATAAATGGATTTAGCAGAAATTGCACAGCCTTCCAGTCATGCAGGTTCACAACTCAGAGTCTTCTTGATCCACCTAGTAAGTTGTAAATCTTACAATTATTTCCATATCATCCCCCTCACATTACAGAAGCAAAGACATAGAAGATAATAGAGAAACAGTCTTAGAGCTACAAAGAGCTAAAGTTCCACCTCTGAAATACACTGGCCATGTGATCCTGGACAAGTTATCCAAACTCTAAGGGCTAGAGGCAATTCTCTAAAACTGTAAATTGCAGAGATGATGATGTGTATTCATAGAAGTTTTCTAATCTGGAAGTTCACTATCTTACTGAAATCAAAAGTCTAGTCTCTATCCCTATCCCTACAATGCTTCATATTAATCTTCTCTCAACTTATATTGCCATCATCCTAGTTCAGACCTTTATTACCATTTCTTTAAACTATTGCCTCCTAATTGTTCTTGCTTAATTTCCACTCTTCCAGTCTCCGTCTTTGCCAATCCATTGTCCACCCTTTTGCTAAATTAATATTCCTAAGAAACATATATAATAACAGTTCTGTTATTTAGTTTTCTGGTATCTAGTAATAAGTAGGTGTCACTGGAATAAAATCTCGATTCTTCAGTCTGACATTTAAACCTTTCTACAATGTAGTTCCCATTTTCTTATACTTATTTCATATTACTTTTTGAATTCCAAATACAATGTCTTATACATAGTAGTTTAATAAGTGAATTAAAGTCACAATCTTAAATTTTACCTTAAAATAATTTTAATATGCGTATATATATTTTAAGTACCATACATCATTTGAAGCAGAACTGGCTATGTCATATGGCTGCTTAGAGTGCTCCCACTGTACTAAAACCCAGAAATAGCGTTGTATAGTTTCTATTTGTGATAAACAAGTAAGAGCAGTAAGTGGATGGGGACCCATAAGACAAGTTCAAAACTCGAGCTCTGCCATTTGCTAAGCTGTATGACCATGAGCAAGCCACTATGCATCTCTAACACAATTGCCTCTTTAGTAATAATAATGTTTGCACAAAACAGGATTGACCTTCCTATATCAGGAATTGTTATGAGGAAGCCATCAGAGCAGATGGCCCATCAAAAGGGCAGGAGAGAGAAGTCCAGAGAAGTATAGCCAGGTGGTCTAGATGTCTCCCATAAATGGGAGTTTCTGGAAGGAGCACAGGACACAAGTATGAAATGACAAAAAATGGAAAATGACAAGTGTTACAATGTCTGGGAAAACAGGCACATTGATGCACTGTTGGTAGATCTGTGACATGGTCCATTCATTTTGAAAAGCAATTTCTAAGTATGCACAAAATGTTACTAATGTGCATACACTATGATCCAGCAAAATCATTACTAAGCCTATACCCCAAAAAGATCAAGGAAGAAAAGGGTATACAAAATAGAGGAGTCCCACTGGGAAAGGGTTAAATAGACTATGGCATATAAATGTAATAGAACACTATTGTGCTACAAGCACAAGGAGATAGTTTCAGAAAAACCTAAGAGTTGTATGAACTTATATTGTGTGGAGTGAGCATAATCAGGAGAATAATTTATACTATTAAGTGTTGTAAATATAAAAAATTTGAAAGATTTAAAAACTAACCAACCATGACTCCAGAGGCTAATGACAAAGAAGGTTACCTAGCTCCTGACAGAGAGATGAAGAGCTAAACATGCAAAATGAAACAAAAAATTCTAGACATAGTTAATCAGGGAATTTGTTTTGTTTTACTAAGCATGTTTGTTACAAAAGTTTCAGTTTGGGGAGAGGAAAATAAGGTAGAAGGGAGAAAAGAGGTATGAAGGAGAAAAAAAAGGGGGGCCCTAATTCAAATGGGAATTAATTCAGGAACTGTGGTGACCCAGAGCAAGAAAAGCAGGGACAATTACCCTCACCCCAAAAGCACAACAAAGAATGGAGCCTGGCCTTGGCACAAAGTCTAAATTCAATAACTAGAGCTGGAGAGATGGCTAAGCTAAAGAAGAAACTGATCCTTAGAAAGATTTTTTTGTGGAAATAAATTCAAAATGTATACATATCCTGTATTAAATATTATACCATAAAAACACAGAAAAAGAAGCAGATAATATACACCTTTCTTAATACACAAGCTAGGTATGAGATTTCTCTTAACAAAACAAAGGCTAAACACAATTTAAAAGGTAAAATAATTTTTATTAAATAAAATTGAAAGGCTTCTGCACAACTAAAATGCATCTAGAACAAGAAGGACAGTAGTCAAATTGGGAATAGGAGGAATCTTTAATAAGGCTTGGGTACCCAAGATATACAAATCGTTAACAAAAACATATAATACAAAAAGACATTCCCCAATAAATAAGTGGTCACAGGATTTGAAAAAGCACTCTTCAAAAGAAGAATCACATACCATTAATAACCATAAGAAAAAAATGTCCCAAATCACTAATAATGAAGGAAATACAAATAAAAACAAACCTGATATTTTACCTCAGACTCAGTAAATTGAGAAAAATAACAATATTGGAGAGATTGTGGGAAAACAGGCACATTAGTACATGGTTGGTAGAGGTATGAATTAATTCAACCCTAATCCATTTTTTCCCTGACTCTGCTCATTTCATTCTGTATTAGTTTATCCTGTCCAGTTTTCTTGGAAATCCTTTCATCAGTTCTTAAGAGTACAATATTATTTCATTATAATCTTATAACATAATTTGTTCAGCCAATCAGTAGTCATGAGTATGCCTTAAATTCTAGTTCTTTTCTTTTAATTATCCAAGATCAGTAAATTTGTTTTGTTATTCCCTCCTATATATCTTTATCTTCCTTGCATTTGTTTCCTTATTGAATATGATGTATTTCTATGCCAAACTGTTGGTGTTTATCACATGTCCTATCCCCTCCTTTATCTAGTTCAAATCTCTAGTGAGATTCATCTGATATAGAAAACTCCCACTTTTTCTTCCATGTTTATATTCTCTTCCTCTTACTACCCGAATTATGAGAAATAGCAAGTTCTATGCTCAAAAAGTTATCAAACTGTGCATACCATTTGACCCAGCAGTGTTTCTACTGGGCCTATATCCCAAAGAGATTTTAAAGGAGGGAAAGGGACCCACATGTGCAAAAATGTGTGTGGCAGCCCTTTTTGTAGTGGCAAGAAACTGGAAATTGAAAGGATGCCCATCAATTGGAGAATGGCTGAATAAATTATGGTATATGAATGTTATGGAATATTATTGTTCTGTAAGAAACGACCAACAGGAGGATTTCAGAGAGGTCTGGAGAGACTTGCATGAACTGATGCTGAGTGAAATCAGCAGAACCAGGAGAACATTATACACAGCAACAAGACTATACGATGATCAATTTTGATGGACATGGTTCTCTTCAACAATGATGTGATTCAAACCAGTTGTTCAGCGATGAAGATAATCATATACATCCAGAGAGAGGCCTGTGGGAACTGAGTGTGAACCACAACACAGCATTTTAACGCTTTCTGTGAATATTTCCATGCATTTCGTTTTCCTTCTTAGGTTGTTTTTTCTTTTTCTCTTTCTAGATCTGATGTTTCTTGTGCAGTAAGATAACTGTATAGATATGTATACATGTATTGTATTTGTCATATAATTTATCCTACTTAGCATGTATTAGATTACCTGTCATCTAGGGGTGGGGGTGGGGGGAAGGAGGGGAAAAGCTTGGGAAAAAAAAGTTTTTGCAAAGGTCAATGTAGAAAAATCACTCATATGTTTTGTAAATAAAAAGCTTTATTAAAAAAATTTTTTAAAAAAGAAAACCTTAAAAAAAAAGAGAGAAATAGCAAGTTCTGCTTCATACTTCTTTTCGACATTAGTGTATTTCTTTTATATCCCTTCTCTTTCCTATCTTCAAACCTTCAGAGTATAACCAGTTCCCACTTACCTCCTTCCCCTTTTAAGTCCTCTTTTTCTCATTTAACTCCCTTAACTTTTGAAGACATTAAGTTGGGACTTATTTCTTTCTGCCCATTAGAATGTTTATAATATAATCATATCACAGTCCCTTCCAATTGCTTAAATGCATTTAGCTTTCTAAGTGTTTCTGGACTTTTATATTTGCATTTCAAAAGTTCTTAGTTCTAATTTCAGGAGATTTTTGAAAGTCTTCTATTACAATAAAGTTCCATTTTCCCCCTTGTAAGATTATCAGCTTTGCTATACATTCATTATCATGTGCCCTTTAGAATAGTATATCCCCAAATCTCCTATTGTGTCACTTGAAGTTGCCAGAGCTTGTGTGATTCTATTATTATTATTATTATTATTATTATTATTATTATATAGTTGTTATTATAATTGCTTCTTTCTAGATGTTTGTTGTTATTTCTTCTTTGGTGCAGAAGTTCTGTATTTTGATTCTGACATTCTTAGAACTTTTTTTAACGTGGATTCTTCCTTGTGACATTTCTTATTGGTTTTCTTTTTTAGCATTATCAAAATTTCCCCCAGTATCCCTTCCCTATTCCTTCCCACTGAGCCACCCTGTACAACAAATAAAATATATATTACATGTATATGTACTCACACACACACACACACACACACACACACACACACACACACATTTTGGCTGAGGCAACTGGGGTTAAGTGACTTGCCTAGGATCACACAGCTAGGAAATGTTAAGTGTCTGAAATCACATTTGAACTCAGATCCTTCTGAATTCAGGTCTGGTGTTCTATACACTGAGCCATCTAGCTGCCCCAAATAATATTTTTTAAAGAAATAAAAAAGAAAATATCAGCAAAGCTGAACAATATCCAATAGATGTCTGAAGTATGTGCAAAAAACACTTCCAATAAATCTCTCAACTCTGCAAAGGGTGAGGATATTGTCTCACATTTTTTTCTTTTAATTTGTTTCTTTTTTGCAGTTTTGTTTGCATTGTGTTAGTACTAAATATATTGTTTTCCTAGAACTATTTACTTCATTCTGTATCACTTCATAAGATCTATATTGATACTTGTCTTTTCTTATATATTCATTCTATTCCATTCATATTCCACAATTTGTCATGAGAATCATTGTATTCATCAGAGTAACTAAGTGTCTTTCAAATGACCATCACTACAATATTGCTATTACTGTCTACAATGTTTTCCTTGTTCTGCTCATTTCACTTTGCATCACTTTATAAACCATCCTGCTCATCATTTTTTATAGCACAACAGCATTCCATCATGATCATGTACCACAACTTATTTAAGCCCTTCCCAACTGATGGACATCCCCTCAATTTCCAATCACACACACACACACACACACACACACACACACACACTAAATATTTTGTACAAATATGTCCTTTTTATTTTTCTTTGGTCTTTTTGGGATATGGATCTAGTAATGATATTTCTGGGTCAAAGAGTATGAATAATTTTATAGCCTTTGAGCATAATTCTAAATTGTTTTCCACAATGATTGGACTAGTTAGAACTTCAACAGTGCTCCAATTTTTTCTACATTCCCTCATTTTTTTGTCATTTTTCTTTTCTATCAAATTAGCAAATCTGGCAGGTATAAAGTAATACATTTCAGAATTCTTTTAAATTTACATTTCTCTAATCAATAGTGATTTGGAGCATTTTTTCATATACATATAAATGACTTTTCATACACATAAAGATGACTTTGATTTATTCTTCTGAAAACTTCCTATTCATATCCTTTGACTATTTATCAATTGGGGAATGGCTCTTATTTTTATAAATTTTATTCAGGTGCCTGCATATTTGAGAAATGGAGCTTTTATCAGAGAAACATGTTGTTTTAAAAAAACAAAAACTTTTCTCAGTTTTCCTTCAGTCCTTACTGACTGCATTGGTTTTGTTTGTAATCAAAAGATCCTTTCTTATCTTTTGATTGATCATAAATTCTTCCCTTATCCATAGATCTGAAAGGCAAAATTTTCTGTGCTCCCCTAATTTATTTATGATACCTGGGAAGACTGAAATTAAATGATGTAATTATGATCTTATCTCGGAGCACAGTTTAAAATTTTGGTTTATATCTAAGGTATGGGTGCTTAAGGCACTTTGTATAATTACAAATGGTTTTACAAAAAAAAAAGCTGTCCTTATTCACAGTTCTATCAATCCCATTTTTAATGCTTTGTCCATCATAAAATTACATTGAATTAAATATGGGAATAACTGATACTGTGGTGAGATTGTAGAAACAAAGACACACTCATGCATGGCTGGCAGGCTATACATTGGAAAATATACCACAAGCCATCCTGGAAATTTAGAATTATGTTAAGAATGTGATTTAAGTGTGCATACTCTTTGACCCAAAGATACCACTGTTAGGCATGTGCCCCAAGGAGGTTAAATAAGATAAAAAAGAAAGATACCAAAAAAAGAATGTACCAAAATATTTGCAGTAATACTTTTTGTTGCGGTAAAGAATCTGAAACCAAATGGATACGTTATAAGGTGTGTTAAAAAATTTAAATTGGAACTAAATTGTCACTGAGGTCCTGACTCTCAAATATGTGGTTCTTTAATAGATGTCTATCTACTGAAGTATAGCTAAATAAAATGTAATACATTAATGAAAGTAAATGTTATTGTGCTATATTAAAAACAAATAAGAAAAAAAGACAAATTTGGGAAGACTTAAATGAAATTATGTGAACTGAAGTAAGTAGAACCATAAAAATAGTATACATAATGACTTCAATAGTTTAAAGGGAAAAATGGAAACCAGACACATGTACATACACACATAAACACACACAGAGAATTGTATAATTATAATGAATGGCCTCAAAGACAAGATAAGAAAATATACTTCCCTTCCTTTTTTTTTTGCAAAGGTGAAGGACTAGAAGTGCTTAACATTTCATACACTGACAGCAAGATAACAGTTGATGGGTTAGTTAGTTTTGCTTAACTGTTCTTTTATCCCTTTTGAAAAATTCTTAGTTACAGGAGCTGGCTTTTTGGTAAAGGAAAGAAAGGGAAATAATTTAATTTGAAAATTATATAAATATATATAAATTATATAAAAACTATCAATGAAAATTTTAGTGAAAAAGTTATTTTCTATTATTTCATATTTCTATGTATGTGAATACATGTCACATGCTCCTGATACATGTAATTTCATTGCAGGGGATATTTCATTTTTGTTTTTGTGTACCCTATATTCAGCGCAATTCCCTATATCACATAAATGTCTAAATGACATGAATTCATGTTTAGATTGTACCAATTTAATAAAGAATGATGGTATTACCTACAGATTTAGTGTAATACCAATCACAGAACCAAGGTGTTATTTTATAACATTAAGAAACAATACCAATAAAATTCATTTGAGAAGAGCAGAAGTTCTAAAATTTAAAGGGAAATATAAAAAAGGAGAAAAAAGGGGGAAAAGGGCTGAATACTATCACCATAGACAAATTACTTTATAAAATAATCCTCAGCAAAATTATTTGGTATTGGTTACAAAATTTTTTAAATAATTAATGGAAGAGATTAGATAAACAAACCATTGAAAAAATGAAACGCAATATTCTAGTGCTTGATAAATCTGTGATCAAATGAGATAATATTTATAAAACACTAAGCACATTGCCAAGCCTAGTAACCACTTTATCCCCTTCCTTCCTTCTCAGGAACACAAACTACTGAAGAAAGATTTCCTCATTTTATAACTGCCAGGAAAACCAGAAAGCAACTTGGCAAAACAATAATAATATTATCAAGATTATGAGCATTTTCCACTACCCACAATAAATTTCAAGTGAACCTAAATTTAAAAAGTTAGAACAACTAAAAAAAATTGGAAGGAAGTGCCAATAAAAGAATAGGAACATTATTTCAACTGTGTAAATTTAAAAGTTATTGCCCCTACAAAATCAATGCAGCTAGAATCAAAAATGAAACTTTTTATTGGCAAAGATCTTAACAACTAATATCTCTAAAATACCCAAATCTGATATCTAAGATATAAAGGGAATGGACATAAACATATAAGTCTAGTAAGAATCATTCTCCAACAGAAAAGTGAATAATATGAACAAATAACTTTCAAAAAAAAAAGAAACGCATGCCCCCATATGCAAAAAATGCCAGAAATCATTAATAATAAGAGAAAAACAAATTAGCCAGGGTTTCAAAGTTTCTCCTCAACATCAAATTGAAAAAGATTATAAAAGATAGAAATAATTAATGTTGGAAGGGGCTGCAGGAAGCAGTGGTTGGTTCAAATCACACCTCTGACACTTATCTTTGTATCCCTGGGGCAAGTAACTGGACCTTAATTTTCTCATCTATAAAATGAGGGGATTTAACTAGATTTCTGAAATATCTTCCTGTTCCAGATCTATGATTCTATGATTTTGAGAGGGAAAGTAAGCATACTAAGATTAAGCATACTTGTTGAAGCTATGAAATGGTCTGACCATTCCACAATTTGGAATTATGTCCCAGAAAAGTTCCTAGAGTGTTCATACTATTTGATTCAAGGATCCCCATCTGTAGGCAGAAGGAACCAATAAAAACCAAAATATTTATAAAAGCTCTATTTTGGTTGAAAAGAACTAGAAAGAAAAAAGTTATAACAAGAAAGGAATCATCAAATAAAAAATAGGACTACTTTTGGGAGTGAAGATAATAATGACAGATGCCAAAGGGAAGACAAAGCTATTCAATCCTTATTATACCTTCAACCCTTATTATACCTCAGTTATTCTTTGCCAAAAGATTTTTGATTGAAAAAAAATAGAATTAAAATGGGTAATAGAGAATTGATGCCCAAAATAAGTAAGGAGATAAGCGAGCATAAGGTTGACCTTGATGTATTCAAGTCAACTGACTCAGGTGAACTATATCCTAGAGTACTAAAACACACACACACACACACACACACACACACACACACACACACACACA
>JAJPUD010000227.1:440957-512247 GCA_023553655.1 Myrmecobius fasciatus | reverse complement strand
ACACACACACACACACACACACACACACACACACACACACACACACACACTCCTGCCAGATGTAATTCCTGCACCAATGTCAAAATGATCTTTTAAAATCATGAAGAATTAGAGATGTACTTTAAGACTGAAGAAAGAAAAATGTCTTGTGAGGAAAAAATGGAATCTGCAAACTATAAATCAGTAAGTTTAACTTAAATTAAAAAAAAATTCTAGAATGAATGTTAACAGGAGCAATTAATTAGAATCTAAACAAAGAAACTGATAATCACAAGGAATCAGGATGACTTTATTAAGAACAGATCAGGCCAGGGCAACTAGGTGGTGCAGTGGATAGAGCACCAGCCCTGAAGTCAGGAGGATCTGAGTTCAAATCTGGTCTCAGACACAAAAAGAAAAAAGAAAAAAAAAAAAAAAATCAGGCCAGATTAACTGTTCTTCCATTTTAGATGTCATTAAGTATATTAGAGGAATATTATAGATACATCGCCACAATTTTGACAAAACCTTTCATACCTCTATTGGAAAAAAAAAAAAGATGGGGAGTTACAAGCTGGAAAAACATGGTTGAGTAAATTCAGAATTCACTCAATGGCTAGAACCAAATCCAATAATACTTCAATGTCAACTTGGAAAGTGACCTGTAACAGGGAAGCTGTGCTTGGCACTATTAACATTATAATATATTAATGTCTTAGACAAAGACATAGAAAGAGAAGAGAAAACCATTAAAGAACTTACTATATTTCAGGCAATGTGCTAATTGCATTACAAATATCTCATTTGATTCTCACAACAACCTTGTGAAATAGGCACTATTATTTCCATCTTAAGGCTGAGGAAACTAAAGGAGACAATGGATAAGTGACTTGCCAGGGGTCACACAGTTAGTAAGTATCTGAGGCTGAATTTGAATTGAGGTTTTCTAACTCCAGGCTCAGCACCTTATCTACTGTACTACATAAATAGCATGCTTATGAAACAGTATATGACACAATGCTGGGAGAAATAGTTATTAAATCTGATGACAGATTCAATGTAAAAGATCTTCTTGCCAAGCTCAAATATTGTTAAATCTAATAAAAATGAAATGGAAAAAGATTTAAATATAAAGTTTATCCTTAGGCTCAAAAAATGACAAGTGTAAGATTAGGAAAAAGAAGCTAGATAATAGATAATCTGGAAAAGAGAGGACAGTTTTAGAGAAATACAAATTCATCATCAATCAACAATGTGTACTTAGCAACCTCAAAAAGTTAATATCCCTTATTCAAACCATATGTGGAGTATAATTTTCAGTACTAGGTTCCATGTTTTAGGAGAATGAGAATAACGAGAAAAATATCCAATAAAGGGGCAAGCAAGATGATGAAGGATCTAAGGATTATGCCACTTGAGGATTCATTGAAAGATATTAGAGATAGTTAACATATGGAGAAGAGAAGATTTGGCAGAATGATTAAATAGTTACAAGTATTTGAAGGGCTGTCATACTGAAGTAAGGATTAGACTTATTCTATTTGACCACAAAAGGCACAAATAGGAGCAATGAGTGGAAATTACATAAGAAAATTTAGAATTGATTTAAAGAAAAATTTCCTCACATTGAGAACTAAAATGGAATTTCCCTCCCCTCTTCCCATCTCCTCCCCCCCCATAATGAGTTTCTTCTTACTACTCTCCCTAACAAGAAATCCATTCAAGTCAAGGCTGGATGAAACTTAGGTACTTATTCAAGTATGGGTTGGTCTTTTCCAACTTAAATATTCTGTGATTCATTCCCATTCAAGCAGAAAAATATAACAGTTTTAGTTAGTTCTGGCTAAACCTGATTATACTCTAATCTGAATATTTGTATCAATATGTTAGTTCAACGAAGCATTTGCTTTGTATCTCTAATCATGAAATGAAAGGCAGTATCCCATTAAAAACAATTTCAAACATCAGCAAGCAGGTAAGGAAACATTTTTAATTGGATGGAGAACTCCTAAAGTCACACTGTTTACTCATAAGATACCCAGATGATCAACTAATTTATTCCCTTTAGAGTAACTGGAGGTGGGAGAAGGAAGGGAGGAGGGAAGTACTACTGTATATCTCCTATCTCCTATTCCCACATGCCACTAATTTATGAGGGAAAATAAAAGCATCTATACTTATGAGGTAATCTCTTGTTGTTGGGGGAGAAATGATACATATTCTCACTATCAACAATGTGTCCTATCAAAAGCATCCTTCAGCAACATGAGTCTTCTCTACTCTAGCACAGGCCACCTGGTAGGGCTTTTCATTCCAGAAGCTTTCAGATCCCATCCTAAACTGAATATATTCATAATCTCACTGTAGCCTATCATACTTTAGCCCCAAACTCAAAATGCATAGTTTATGTTTTATGAAATATTTGACATTAATTTAGTATTTAACTATAATTTTGTATTATAGACTTTTTTTTCTGAAATCCTGAAATATATCCCTATAACTATACTATGTTATTTCTAAGTCTAATAATGAAGTTTCTGGTAATGTAGTTGGTTAGAGTATATTCTCTTCACTAGTAGGGGTTATTTTTTAACCAGAACTATAATTTAATTGGCATAAAAAGCTCCTATAAGGGAATTTCCAGGAGGATTCACCAATGTAGTTCCGTACACTCTCAATTTTATAGTATTAATAAAACTAATTAAAGCAATTTGCCTAAGTCCCCACAGCCATTATGTGTCAAAAATCAAGATTTTAATCCAAATCTTCTCCACTCCAAGGCCAGTTCTTTCTCCATTATGATTTTAAAATAGTTGTATAAATAAATTTAATTTATTCTCACAATTAATAAGATGAATACAAAGTGGTTGTTCTTTTCCCTTAAAAAAGTCAAAAGCAAATGCTGGATTCTCTGCTACAATAACAGCAACAAGTAGAAGAGACATAAGCAAAACTTATAACACTTCAATCATTCTTGACAAAATGCTTTACTTTTAAATAATTCACTTCAGTTCAGCAAGCATTTATTAAGATGCTAGAAATAAGAAAACACAAATGAAATAGCTCCTACCGTCAAAGAGCTTACATTCCACTTTAGAAATAAAACACACACACACACACACACACACACACACACACACACACACACACAGAGCATAGAACAAGAAAAGTTCACTTGGAAAACTTGACACAGAAGATAGCCCCGGAGCTAAAGGTTAGTTCTAAGAGATGGAAACAAAAAAACAATATTTCTGAAATACAAAAGACTTATAACATAGTGCTTTCATAGATCAGAATGGTCCAGATACCAAGTTTACGGCCCTAAAGTTTCACCTGTATTTTTCTCCACCAGGCAAGGAAAAGGGAAAGTTACACATTCCCCCACCTTTTATTTATTTTCTGACAAAAATGTCAGAAGAATTCTTTCATTACTATCTTCATGATGTTGAAAATAATCCAAAAGGTTGGTGTTTTATGATAATCGATTCCAATTTGTAATTAAAGCATCAGCCCTCTTTCTGCTAAATGAAAATATTTTCTTTTCTATTACTAAAGGCTAGCTATTTGAAGTTTTCAGTTAGTATAGCTTAACAGTATTCTTCACTGATAGGATGAATAATACTATTTCAAAATACACAATGAATACTGTTGCACTTAACATTTAACAAAAGATGAAGATTCTGACTGACTCCTAGTCCAGCATATAAAATGACACTATTTTCAAGACTTTTGAAATTTTCAAAACAAAATTGATGGATGGAACAAGGAAAGAAATTTACCCTCACTCTACTCTGCATTGGTAAAACCATAACTAGGATGTTATTTTAGCATTGGGAACTAACTACATTTTAAGAAAAACATTGAGAAAGATCAAAGGATGGTGAACATGATAGAATGCTGAGGAATTGTGTCATATTGGGATCACTTTCAAGAACTAGAGCCTAAAGGAGAGTAAATATAAAGAAGACAATACTATCTATAAATATTTGAAAGGCTGACAAGAGAAAGATAAAATAATAAAGAGTTATTTTTATTTAACTGATGGGTAGAAGGTAAATAGATAAGAACCAATAGGTAGAAGTTACAAAGAGGCAGAACTCAGTTCCACAGAACTTTCTAACAACCCAACTGCCTAAAAATGGACTAGCTGCCTTCTAAGAAAGTAAATTCCCTGTCATTATATTTAAATGATCAGATTGGACAACCATTTGGAGATGTTGGTATCGTTTAGTTTTTTCAGTTGTTTTCAACTGTGATCACATTTGGGATTTTCTTGGCAAAAGTGATTTCCTTCTCCAGGTTACTTTACAGATAAGCTAAGTCACTGAAAACTTTTCCAGGGACACAGAGCTAGTGTCTGAGGCCACATATGAACTCAAGTCTTCCTGATTCCATTCTGCCACTAAGCTATCCCCCTCTCCAAGATATTATAGAAGGTAGAAAAAACAAACCTCTAAGATTCTTTCAAATCTAAAATTCTATACATTTAAATTATAAAAAGTATTTACATATCACCTTAAGGAGAATAAGGCAGAAGTATAGCAAATCCAAAAATATGAAAATTCATTTATTCCTTTTCCTTTTTCCGTTTCTAGCTGGGGTTTTTGTTTTTTGTTTTGTTTTTTTTTTAATTCCCATTCCTTCATTAAATATACCAAAGATTTATCTTCTGTTCTCAGGTATTCCTCTGCCTTAAAAGCATAAGTATTACTTCAATTGCCTCAAAAACTCCATACACTATAATATGTGAAAATTACACTAATCAGTCAGGTAATTAATTAATTAAACCCTATGAGAATAGGTGAGAAAAGAGTGTTTTGGTATGCTATATATACATGGTAGTACCAAATGATCACTTATTTCTTTCAATATTCAGCTCAAACACCACCTGCTACATGATACCCCTGTTATTCATGCCCTCCTCTCTCTACCTCTAACCTCTCCCCAAAAATTACTTGATATTTTATTTTGTATATGCTTATATAAGGACTTGTCTCCTGAAAAACACTGTAAGCGCCTCTTGAACAGGAACCCTTTCAAGGTTTCTTGTTTTGTATCCCTAGAATCTAGCATAGTGCCTGGCATGCAATAGACCATGATTATTGATTGATTATTGAGCATCAATTTCTTTTAACTAAAAATTGTTAAAGTATCTCAATTATCAAATACTCTTTCATTACTTGAAAAGAGTCCCAAAAGATAATTTAGCTTATTTTTTTAAATTCAGTATTCTTTCCATGTTACATAGGTGCATAGAAAATTAAAAGATTATTCTTTTATTTGTATTTGCCTCAATACTCTTTTAATCTATTATATTTATTTCTCAGTTCATCTATGGGCATTACTAAGGTGAAATTTTTAAAATATGAACAGTTTTCAAGTATAATACTATTCAAAGTAAAAAGAGTCAAAATAAATTACCATCAATATTAAAAATACTACATTTTGAAATTATTTCCCATTACATACTGTTAGCCACACTAAAAACATACAAAAACACAAACAGGAATCTACCATGCTATAAATGTCATTACAATTTATTAGAAATGACATGAAAACTGAATTGCTGTTCTGAGTTTGGGGATTTTTTTTGTTGTTGTTTTCTTTTCCACCTATTTGCCTCATATGCCCTCTGGTGGAGAAGCTACCAAAAGCCAATCAAAAAGAAGTGTAATTCAGTGTACATTCAATATTTGTTGATAATGGTGATCAAAGAAAAGATATAAAAATAATCCACCTAAAGAATTGAGCTCTCAACTATAATAATCAACCATAATTCATAGATAAATTATATTTAAAAAGTTTTATGAAAAAGTTGTATATTAAAGATTTTCTCAGTTTAGGAAACTTCACTTTTATAAACATTTTATTCAGTATCATTTACTCTATCGTAGACTGAAAAGAAGAAAAGATGTTTCATGCAGCAATCATTCCCTTTCCTCTTGAAGGAATTTGTTTTTAAAACAATTCTACTGAGGACACTGTAAATATTTCCAATTTTTCTCTTCAAAGAATTCTAAAATTTAAAATAATGAAAAAAATTTTAGTACTTTAAAAACATAAGTTTTAAAATAGTAAAAATGAATATGTTTGCCCTTATTGACCTCTCAATTCTACGGTTTACTTATTATAAATATTTTCTTCAAAATATTATCTTCACTTCTCTAGTCAAATGGATACATGTTCCAGCAACCTTTCTTATCATACAAACCATTAAGAATTATCCTATTATATTCTCATTCCCACTATATCATTTTATGTGCTATATAAGAACCATGCAAACAGAGATTATCTGTTTGTATCCCCAGTACTTAGTATAGTGCTTGGCACATAGTAAACACTTAATAAAAGTTTTTCATTCATTCATTCAGAGGATACCATCTAAACTAGGTTTGGAGAGATATCCAAAAATATGAACTAAAAATGGAAAATAAGCAGATCCCAAGTGGAAGGTAGGTTCAGCAGAAGTGAATGTAATTTTGAGGATTCTGTTTATCTAGGGCATAAAATTTTGATAGGGAAGTAAGGAGAAAAAACCTTGAAAGATAGATTGGGGTCATGTTGTGAATAGCTCTGAATGCCAGACCAAATTAAAACCTTATACTATAGAGAATGGAGAATGCCACTGAATGTTTTTTGATCAAGAGATTATGCTTTAGAAAAAATTAATTTGGCAACAATAAATAACTGTAGGGGAGGGAAACTAAAGGAAAGGTAATTCACAGTGACCAGTTAAGGTTATTTCAATAGTTAGATCTCTAAAGTGGGGGTCTTATTTCCTTGAGAATTATCCTACAAAGGAAATATGATCAGTTAATTGGTAGAAAGATGGGTCATATCATACCTGCTTCACAAAAGACAATTTTGGAGTTTATTTCTAATACAAACACCTGCCACCTAATATCACCCCAAAATTCCCAGGTCTTGTTCTCCCTCTCCCTTTCCCCCTTTCCCCTTTTTCCTGTCTCTTTCTTTCCCTCCTCACCCTCTCTCTCTCCCTCCTCCATGCCCCCCCTCTCTGTCTCTTACATACACACACACACACACACACACACACACACACACACACACACACACACACACACATCTGAACAAGTTCTTAGCTTCTATCTATGCTATATAAAACATGGGGTCTACAGGGCATTAATAATCTTACCAAGACCCCACTATCCTCAGCAGAGTTGTACAGTTGCAAATGAGAATGTATTATACCGGGTATGTAGAATATCCAGTGTCCTCCATATCAATACTCAGATCCTCAAGCCTACACCTCCTTTCTTAATGGAAGTAGATAAGGCACCATTAGGCCTCCTCCCCAGTAGAGCAGATATGGCTATTCACACTCCTTGGATAAGTAGGAAGTGACCAACTACAATTCTTGAGGACTTCCAGGTCTTACCATTTTCCCTGCCACTGCATTCTTTGCATTCTTTTTCCTCAATTAATTGTATTTTTTTTTTTTTGCAATTACATGTAAAAGATAGTTTTCAACATTTCTGTAAGATTGAGTTCCAATGTTTTTCTCCTCTTCTCCTTTCTGTCCCCCCACTCCAAGATAGCCAGCAATCTGATATAAAATTATTTATATCATATATATAAATATTTATATCATATAACCTTTTTAACATATTTCCATATTAGTCATGTTGTAAAAGAAAAATCAAAACACAAGAGGAAAATGATGGGAAAATGAAAAAAAAAATTAATAGTTTATTTCAATTCATATTCCATATCCATAGTTCTTTCTTTGGATACAGATGGCATTTTCCATCCCAAGTCTATTGGAATTGTCTTGGATTACTGTAGTGCTGAGAACTAAGTCTATCATAGATGATCATTACTCAATCTTGCAATTACTGTGTACAATGTTCTCCTGGTCCTACTCACTTCACTCAGCATCAGTTTATGCAAGTCTTCTCAGGCTTTTCTGAAATCAGCATGTTGGTCATTTCTTACAGAATAATAGCATTCCATTACATTCATATACCACAACTTATTCAGATAACCAATAGAGGGTATCTCCTTAATTTCCAGTTCCTCGCCACTACAGAAAGGCTGCTACAAACATTTGTGTACATGTAGATTCTTTTCCTTGTTTTATGATCTCTTTGGGATTCAAACCCAAAGGTGACATTGCTGGATCAAAGGGTATGCACAGTTTTATTGCCCTTTGGGCATAGTTCCAAACTGCACATTTGACAACTCCAGCAACAATGCATTCATTAGCATCCCAGTTTTCCTACATTCTCTCCAACATTCATCATTATCTTTTCCTGTTATCTTAGCTAATCTAATAGCTATGAGATAATACCTCAGAGTTGTTTTAATTTGTATTTCTCTAATCAATAGTGATTTACAGCATTTTTTTCATATTACTATAAATGCCTCTTCTTTTATCAATATAAAAATACAAATGTATTCTTACACTAATTGTAAAAATTGTAATCTCAGTTTTTTGATTCCCTTCTAATCCTGGCTACACAGGTTTTATTTATGCAAAAAAAAATTACATTAACATAATCAAAATGATCTGTTTTGCATTTCATAATGTTCTGCCAGTTCTTGTTTGGTCATAAATTTCTACCTTTTCCAAAGATCTGACAAGTAAAGTATCCCTTGCTCTCCTAATTTGCTCATAATATCATCACCCTTTATTATCTAAATCATGAACCTATTTCAATCTTATCTTGGTATAATGTATGAAATGTTGGTCAATGCCTAGTTACCACCACACTATTTTCCAGTTATCCTAGCAATTTTTGTCAAATTGTGAGTTCTTACCCAGAAGCTGTATTCTTTGGGTTTATCAAACAGTAGATTATTATAGTCATTGACTACTACCTTTTGTACCAAACTTGTTCCACTGATCCACCACTCTATTTCTTTACCAGTACCAAAAGATTTTGAGGACTGCTGCTTTATAATAGTTTTAAAACTAGTATGGCAAAGCTGCCTTTCTTTTCACTTTTTTTCATTATTTCCTTTGATATTCTTGGCCTTTTGTTCTTTCAAATTAATTGTTATTTTTTCTAACTATATAAAATAAATTTTTGGCAGTCTGGTTAGTATGGCACTGAATAAGTACATTTAGGTAAAGTTATTTTTTAATTATATTAACTCAACTTGCACATGAGCAATTGATATTTTTCCATTTGTTTAGATTTGATGTGAAAAAGCATTTTATAATTGTGTTCATATAGTTCCTGCATCTGTCTAGGCAGACAGACTCCCAGATATTTTCCGTTAACTGCAATTATTTTAAATAGGATTTCTCTTTCTATCTCTTCCCACTAAGCTTTTTTGGTAACATACAGAGATGCCAATGATTTATGTGGGTCTCTTTTATATCCTGCAGCTTTGCTAAAGTAGTAAATTGTTTCAAGTACTTTTTAGTTGATTCTCTAGGATTCTCTTAAGTATGCCATTAGCAAAAAGCTTTGTTTCCTCATTGCCTACATTAATTCCTTCAATTTCTTTTTCTTTTCTTATTGATAAAGCTAGCATTTCTAGTTCAATATTGAATAATAGTGATGATAATGGGCATCTTTGTTTCACCCCTGATCTTACTGGGAATACTTCTAGCTTATCACCATTACATATAATGGTTGCTGATTGTTTTAGTTAGATGCTGCTCATCTTTTTAAGGAAAACTCCATTTATTCCTTTGCTCTCTAGTGTTTTTAATAGCAATGGGTGCCATGTTTTGTCAAAAATGCGTGCTGTAATCTCTTTGCTAATGTTTTATTTAAAAGTTTTACATCAATGTTAATTAGGAAAATTGGTCTATAATTTTCTTTCTCTGTTTTGGCTCTTCCTCAGTTAGGTATCAGCACCATAATTGTGTCATAAAAGGAATTTGGCAGGACTTCTTCTTTGCCTATATTTCCAAATAGTTTATAGAGTATTGTAATTAATTATTCTTTAAATGTTTAATAGAATACACTTGTAAAGCCATCTGGCCATGGAGATTTTTTTTCTTGGGGAGTTCAATGATGGCTTGTTCCATTTCTTTGTGTAAAATGGGGTTATTTAAGTATTTTATTTCCTGTTCTGTTAATCTAGAAAATTTATATTTTTGCAAACATTCATGTCAATTGGATTGTCAGATTAACTGTCACAGAATTGGGCAAAACAGCTCTTAATTATTGCTTTAATTTCCTCTTCATTGTTGGTAAATTCAGTCTTTTCATTTTTTGATGTTGGTATTTTGCTTGTCTTCTTTCCTTTTTCTAATGAAATTAACCAAAGGTTTATCTATTTTGTTGGATTTTTCATAAAACCAATTCTTAAATTTTATTTATTAGTTCAATAGTTTTCTTCCAATTTTATTAATCTCTCCTTTGATTTTTAGATTTTCTAAATTTGGCATTTAACTGGGGGGTTTTAATTGGTTCTTCTAGCCTTTTTAATTGCAATTGGTTCTTTTTTCTCTATTTTATTCATGTAAGCATTTAGAAACACGAAGTTTCCCCTAAGAACAGCTTTGGCTATATCCCATAAATTTTGATCTGTTGTATCATTATTTATTGTCATTCTCCTGGATAAAATTATTAATTGTTTCTATGATTTGTTGATTAACTCATTCTTCAGGATTAGATTATTAATTTTTGGTATTTTTATTGCATAATTATCTGAATAGGATTCATTTAGTATTTCTGCCTTTCCACATTTGCTTGTGAGATTTTTAATGTCCTTATAGTCAATTTTTGTGTGGGTACCATGTACTACCAATAAAAAGATATATTCCTTTCTATCCTCATTCAGTTTTTTCCAGAGGTCTATCATCTCTAACTTTTCTTATTAATTTTGTGGTTAGATTTGTTCTGAGAAAGGGAGGTAAAGCTACTTCACTAGTATAGTTTGGATGTCTATTTCTTCCTGTAACTCACTTAAGTCCTCCTCTCAAAATCTGGATACTATATCACCTAGTACATATATATTTAGTATTGATATTACTTCATTGTCTATGGTACCTTTTAGCAAGATGTAGTTTGCTTCCATATCTCGTTTAATTAGATGTATTTTGCTTTGAGGATCAGAATTGGTACCCCAGTTTTTTTCTTTCTTTTTTTTTCTTCAGCTGAAGCATAATAAATTCTGCTTCAGCTTTTCACCTTTATTCTGTATGTATCTCTCTACTTCAAATATGTTTCTTATAAACAATACATTATAAGATTCTGGCTTCTACTCAACTCTGCTATCCATTTTCGTTTTATGGGAGAGCTAATTCCATTCACATTCACAATTATGAATACTAACTGTTTATTTCCATCTATTCTATTTTTCCCCATTTATATTTTTCTCTCTCTTTTCAGCTTTCCCCTCTCCACTGTGTTTTGATTCTGATCTCCACTTCCTTCAAATCTGCTCTCCCTTCTATTAGCCTTTCCTCTTTATTTTTCTTTTCCCTTTCCTCTCCTACTTCCCTATAGGGTAAGATTAATTTCAATACCCAACAAACTATACATGTTATTCCTTCTTTGAACCAAAACTGATGAGATTAAGGTTCATACAATACTCATCCCCCTCACTTTTTTCTCTTTACTGTAATAGATCTTTTGTGCCTCTTCATGTGATCTCATTTATCCAATTTTGCTTCCCTTTCCTCTTCTCCCAAAATAATCCTTTTTCTACCCCTTAATTTCTTTTTTATATAATCACATCAAAGTACCCATATCTTCTGGATATGTGTCTAACTGCCCTAATAAAGATACAGTTCTCAAGAATTACAAGCATTATCTTCCCATGTAGAGATGTAATAACCATTGGCTTCTAAGGTCCTCTTCATTTGCCTTGCTTCTATGCTTTTAGCCATACTGTATATACATTGCCACAACTTACGGGAACATCCAAAACCCTGGGCATTGCTATCCTCCCTGCTGAAACATCAAGGCCTTTCCATCCATGCTACCACTGAACTTTCTTATGTGGCCTTCTCCAATTAAGAGTGTGAGTTTCTTGATGACAAGAAATTGTTTCACTTTTACTTTTCTCTATTTTCTAATTTCTAGCAATTTGCACATCTGGCTGATGATAAGTTCTTAATAAATACTTTTAAATTCATTTCTTCATCTAGACAATTGCCAAATCTCCTTTTTATCTACAGATGTCTCATATCTGTCCCCTTCCTTTTCTCCATCCATTTAACAGCCTACTTTATCATCAGATCTGAGCTGAACTACTGGAATGGTGTTGGTGTTCTTGCCTCAAGTCTCTGCCAACTCCAATTCTTTCTACACACATCTGCCAACATGATTCTCTTAAATTGTAGCTCTGACAATGTCACTTCCCCATTCAATAAACTCCAGTGACTCCCCTAATGATTGTAGCATCAAATGTAAACTACTCTATTTGGCATTTAAAATATCACAACCTAATCACCACAAGCTACTTTTCCAGCTTTATTATTTCCCCTTCTGCATTCTACTGTACAATTAAAAATATCTTTTTCCTCCCTGTTCTTTAGACCCATACAAAAACGCAACAAAATATCCAAATGTAAATAAGAAATCAGAGTATGAAATCAAGTAGACCTACTTTAGATTCTGTCATTACTATTTGCCTGGTTCTTCTTCCTTTACTCTTTCCCTCATCTTCATTAAACTTCTAGATTTATGCACAGATTTAATCTTATTGCTCTGCCTAAAATCACAGGACTGATCTCTAAAGTGAGCTTAAAGGTCCCCTAATTTTGCAGTATTCCCCAAGTCTACCCGAATGATATCTCATGATACCCAAATGATGATGTCAAGTGAGATAACAAATTATACTGTTTTTGTAATGCTCAGGGAGAAACTGAGGCAGTATCACACAGTGGAAACTAGGTAATACTTTATTGATGTTAATTGAGAGTTCAGAATCCATAGCTATGGATCAGGACGGCTGGGACTCATGTCTCAAAGCACAAAGTCCAGGCCAGAGACTTTACACTGACAGCATGTCAGCCAACTGAATAATACAAAGTATTCAGCACCTCATTGATGGGGAACATTAATTTTACAATCTCCATAGGAGAAGACAAAGAACTCATGGGAACAGCTGAGCACATCTGGTATCCAAGGAAACTATAAATTCAGTTCTGGCAGGTAAGGAGTAAGGATGCCAGAACTGGGAGAAGACAGTAAGTCTAGGTCATACAGATAAGGGGGGATGTCGAGGCTGGCCACCTAGAGGTTTCATAACTCCTTTGGAATGTGAGCCCAATTATTTCTGAAGGTCAGGAAGTGGGGATTGCTATTCTGGGACAGAGCAATTAAGGGAAGTTTGGAGATGGGAACTGTAGCTTGGACATGGGAACAGAGCAATTGAGGGAGACTGAGACAGCAACTGAGGGAAACTGAGACAGGGAAACTGCGGCACAATACTTTGAACACTTTAAAGCATAAACATAAGCTATTATTATTATTATTATTATTATTACCCAAAGAAATCCAAACACTTTGACTCAACATTTAGAACCTACTACAATCTGGCATCATTCTGCCTTTCCAGTCTTGCTTTATACTAAGTTCAATCCAAATACTACCCATCACTAAAAATTCACTCAAATACCCTTTTTTCTACAAAGCCTACTCTGATCTGCTCTAGCCCCAGTCCAAGGTCCTCACATAACATTATGCACATATTCCCTTATTCCTATTATTCTTTTTTTTTTTTTTTTTTTTGCTTAGGCAATTGGAGTTAAGTGACTTGTCCAAGGTCACACAGCTAGGAAGTGTTAAGAGTCTGAGGCCAGATTTGAACTCAGGTCCTCCTGACTTCAGGGCTGGTGCTCTATCCACTGAGCCACCTAGCTGCCCTATTCCTATTATTCTAATGAAATAGTATGCTGCATCAAGAGCTCCCAGGAATAAGAAAGTAATAGTTTCTCTATACTCTGCTCTGAGCACATTATATATATAGTATTGTATTCAGTTCTGAGGGGCCCAATTTAAGAACATTAGCAAGACAGAAAACATCTGGAGGAGGACAAACAGAATGAAGAGCCTTGAGTCCAAGTCAAACATATGAAATGGTTGAGTAGTTGAAGTACCTAGGAATATTCATCCTGGAGAAGACTCAAGGAGGAAAAAAAAAATGTATTTGAGTATCTCAATGGCAATCAAGTGGAAGAGGACTTATACTTAAATCAATGAATCAAAAAATATTTATGAAGCCCTTAGCTAAGAACTAAGGATATAAACATGGATATCTTAAGTGGCACAGTAGATACAGCTTTGGCTTGGAATCAGGAAGATTCATGTGAGTCCAAATGCAGCCTCAAGACACTTACTAGTTTATATGACCCTAAGCATATTACATCATCCTGATTACCTCAGTTCCTCTTCCTGTAAAATGAGCTTGAGAAGGAAATGGCAAACCACTCCAACATTTTTGCCAAGAAACCCCAACAAGGGGTCACAAAGAGTGGAACACAACTGAACAGCAACAAAGATAAAAATGCAAGAGTCAGAGCATTCTAGTACAGAGATTGTTGACTAAGGAAGAATCATTTGATCTAGGAAATCACAAGAATGGTGAATGAATCTACAAAGCAATCAAATAACAGACTCTTTCCAGAATTATGTTAATTTGATCACAGAGCAAAATGTTAGTCAGCAAAGAAGGCTTTAATACAGAGGGTAGATGATCACTCACTCAGGAATGCTATAGAAGGGATTTTTAATTAGGGGAAGGCTAGACTACATAATCTCTGATTTATAGCTTGGATATTGCTTATACAGGGTACTCCATAAGTCTTCAATAAAGAGTTCCAAGTCCTAGACCTTTTCTCTTATCCTCAGGACTTCCCAAACTTCAAAATAAGGACTACGTGCAAGAGAAAAGACATTTTCAGTTGTGTCCACATTGAAGACTGAAAAGGAGGTAATGTTTCAATGAAACAGAAGCAAAGAAGGGTAAGTAATAGGCCCTAATAAGTTCACTCAGCCTCCCTCACTTATTACCCAATATACTTCAGCAACAGAACAGAATATGTCAATCAATAGGCTAGCAATGTAATTTAACTCTACAATCCTCATTCCCTACCCCTCACCCCCACTCCTTGGTGTCACAGAAATCCAAAATGCAAAAATTTACTTAGTCATGAACATGTTTGAGCTAAAATAGAGTTCATTCAGAAAACTGAGAAACAAAAGGGAACTTGGGCAGCGTATCTATGTGATTGTATGGCATTCTACTAAGTTGGAGAACAAGAGATAGCTATCTAGATGAGAGCAGTTCTGTCCTACTAGAAGTCACTTCTAGTAAACTCTGAATTGCCTAGAATGAGGGGTGGTTAAAACAACTTTGAAACATAGTCCCCAGAAAACTCCAGTAATAGGAGAGTTACAAAAAATGAGACAGAGTATGAGAAAAGAAACTGAAATTACCAAAGGGCTCAATGATATGAAAACTCAATTGAAAACCTTGACCATAAATATAAAAACCATCAAGATTAACACTAATAATAGAAAGGAATGTGGTCTTCACATCAGGTAAAAGAGCCCAAATGTAATGCTCAGGGAGAAACTGAGGCAGTATCACACATTGGAAATTAGGTAATGCTTTATTAGTGTTAATTGAGAGTTCAGAATCCATAGCTATAGATCAGGACCGCTGGGACTCATGTCTCAAAACATGCAGTCCAGCCCAGAGACTTAGACTGACAGCTATATCAGCCGACTAAATAGTACCAAGTTTTCAGCGCCCCATTGAGGGACGTCATGCATTATTATAGGTTCTATAGCTCAGGGAGACAAAGAACTCATAGGAACAGCTGAGCACATCTGGTGTTCAAAGAAACCATAAATTCAGTTCTGGCAGGTAGGGAGTAAGGATGCCAGAACTGGGAGAAGACAGTAAGTCTGGGTCATACAGATAAGGGGGATGTCGAGGTTGGCCACCTGGAGGTTTCATAACTCCTTTGGAATGTGAAATTATTTCTGAAAGTCAGGAAGTGGGGATTGCTATTTTGGGACAGCACAATTAAGGGAAAACTGAAACAGCAACTGAGGGAAACTGAGACAGGGAAACTGTGGCACAACACAAATATCTGTGAATAAATATTATTAAACAAAAGCAAATGAATCAACATCAAAAAAAGACAAGGACTTTGTGGATTCCTAAGAGAGTATGGAACCAATATAAAATGTTCCTGAATAGTTTTGAAAGAGAATAAGATTACAACCAAGAATTACCTATCCATCAAAACTGAGTATAATCCTTCAGAGGAAAGGGTGGTTATTTAATGAAATAGAGGATTTTCAAGCATTTGTGAAGAAAGATCAGAACTTAATGGAAAATTTGATTTTCAAATACAGGACTCTGGAGAAGCATAAGGAGATAATCAGTAAAGTGATATCATAATGGGTTTAATAAGTCATATCTATATTCCTACTTGAGAAGATGGTATTTGTAACTCAGAACTTTTTCATTATGATAATTAAACAGCGGGCACAGGTGTGAGTTGAATATGAAGGGATAATATCTAAAAAAAACATGAAATTAAAGGGTGAGAGAAAAATGTACTGGAAGAAAGGGAAAGAGAGAAGGGGAGTAGGGTAAATTATCTGCTATAAAAAAAGGCAAGAAAAAGCTTTTACAAAGGAGGAAAAAAATGGAGGAGAGGTTATTTGAATGAACCTTGTTCTCATTTGAACTGGCTCAAAGAGGAAATAAAATATACACTCAATATGAGTATAGAAATCCATCTTACCCTGCAAGAAAATAGGAGAGGAATGAGTTAGGGGAAGGTAGGAGGGTTATAAAAAAAGAGGGCACACTGGAGAAGAGAGTGGTCAGTAGCAAAAACTTTTGAGGAGGGACAGTATGAAAGAAAAGAGAGAATAAATGGGGGGGGGGGGAATTTAGCAATAGCAATTATTAAAAAAAGAATTTTGAAGCAAATTTTTCTAATAAAGCCTCACTTCTCAAACATAGAGGGAACTGAGTTAAATAAGAGTCATATTCCAATTGGCAAATGATCAAAAGATATGATTTATAAATTCATATGTATTCTTTGACCTAAACCTAACACAATACCAGACCAGGCCAAAAAAGATTTAAAAAACAATAAATAAGAGAAGTGATCCGTATGCACAGAAAAAATATTTATAGCAATTTAGGGCAAAAAAAGTGAAAAACTGAGATGATGCCCATCAATTGAGGAATGGCTGAATAAATTTTGATATGTGTTTGTGATGGAATATTATTGTTCCATGGGAAATGATGAGCAGGATGCTCTTAAGAAAAAAAAAAAAAAAAAAAACAACTAGTAAATTCTCCATGAACTCAAGCAAAATGAAAAGAACATTTAAAAAACATATATGATCCCTATACAAGTAAACCGTATTGAACTTGAAGACAAGATGAATAAAAAAAACATAAAGGTAATAGTCAAGCAGAATATAAGGCAGCAAAAACTCTCAACCCATAATGCAAGAAATACAAAAATTCTACCCAATATTAGAGACAAATAGAGGAAAATACAAATCTAATTCTATAATTTTAAATGTGAATGGATTATGCAATCCACCAAAACAAAAGTGATAAATGAATAAGAAAACAAAACCCCACAATATTTTGCTTATTAAAAAATGCACTTAAAACCAAAGGCATACAAAGAAAGAAAAAAAAGGGGGAATGCTAAAAAAAAATTTACTAGCTGAATCAAAAAAAAAATTACATAAGATGTAATCATACTAACAAAGTAAAAGAAAATATTCAAGATTCTTTTAAAACATAAACAAGAAAACTACATTATGCAAAATAGAATCATAGACAATAAGCCAATATGAGTATTATACTCAGTGTGCTCCAAATGCTTTAGCATCTAAATTCATTAGGAAAAAGAATGTCTGAAATTCATAAAGAGAATAATACAATGGTGCCAAGAGATTTTAAGGCCTCCTCTCAATTCTAGGTATCACCAAAAGATAAAGCAGAAAACAAAGAACTTCACAAACTGCTATAGAAATTAGAGCTAAAATACTTATGTCACAATCTTAAAGAGACTACTAAAGAATACACATTTATCAGCGCTACATGAAACTTTTACAAAAATTGATCATGTTTAGAACATAAAGATATTTCAAACAAATATGAGAAAGCAGAAATAACAATAAACAAATCCTTTTTAGATCAGAATGTAATGAAAACAGTAATCAATTCAGAAAGCAATTTTTAAAAGGTATAGATATAGATCAAAATAATTAACAATGAAATCTGAAATAATGAATGAATCAGAGAACAAATCATAGGAATAATGAATAACTGTGTGAAAAATTGATGATAATGATGAAATAACATACCAAGATTTCTGGGATGAATCTAAAGCAGTCCTCAGAGGGAAAAAGTATGTCCCTACAAACATACATTAACAAAATGGAAAAGGGATTAATGAACTGAAAAGTCAACAAAAAACATACTAAAATAAGCATCTGAGATGATTTTTAAAAATTAGGAAAGAAATAAATTGAAAACAAAAAAATAGATTGCTAGTTCTTCAAAAAGGCTAATAAAATTGAAAAACATTTAGCCAATGTAATTAAAAAGATGGCAGAAAATCAAGCCAACAAAATAGCAAATAAAAAGGGTGAAATTACACATATACACAAAAAAGAAAAAGAAAAAAATGCACAAAGAATGAAAACAACTATCAGAACTTTATGTACATATGCTAACAAAAGAACACAAAAGAAAAGAATATCTTCAAAAAAATATATGCCCAAACTAACGGAAAGCCAACTCAGACTGTAAATAATCCAGTATCAGAAAAGAATCTATAAGTAGATATAAATGAACTACCAAAGAGAAACTCAAATCCTGATGGCTTCACAGGAGAATCCTGTCAAATTGATTATAGCAACTTATCAAAGAAATCATTTATCGTGATCAAGCTAGAATTACTTTAGAAATGAAAAAAAAAATGATTCAACATGAAAACAATCAATATGACTAATCATATTTTTTAAAAAACCATCCAAAACCACATGATTACTTCAAGAGACATAGGAAAAATCTTTGACCAAGTACAAAACATATCCATTGCTAAAAGTCCTACAAAACACAGGCAGAGAATAAACATTTTTTATTACCACAAAGTCTTTTATCCAAAACAAAACAAAACAAAACAAAAAAAAAAAATCAGGCATCATATGCAATGAGAGTACGCTAAAAGATTTTTCCAATAAATTTTCCAAATATTTTCCAATAAATACAGAAATAAAGCAAGGATGCCCACTTTACTATTACTTGATATAATTCTGGAAATTCTATCAGTAACAATAAGATAAGACTAAGAAATTAAAGGCATGGAGACTAGTAAAGAGATAAAACTATTTTATTTCAAAAATGATGGTGATATGGTGAATTATTTAGAAAATCTGAGGAGATCAGTAAAAATATTAATTGACACAATTAACACCTTCAGCAAGATTGTAGATTATAAAACAAACCTTCAAAAAACAATAGCACCTTTATGTAATAAGAATCCAAGAGGCAATATTAAAAGGGAAAATCTCATTCAAAATATTTATAAAATGCATAAAATATGTAGGTGATCAATCTCCCAATGCATACAAAATACTTGTACAGTGTCAATCACAAAGTAATCTTTTAAGATATAAAGAATAACTTTAAAAATTGGAGGAAAATTCAGTACTCAAAGCTAGATTATGCCAATTGTAACAAAAATGACAGCACTACCAAAGTGAATTTAAGCTTTTAATGCTATATCAAATTATTTTACAGAACTTATTAAATTAATTTAAAAATTCAATAAAATGCTCCACAACAACCTAAAAAAATATACTGTCAAAATTCTGATCATGAAAGCCAAGAAAAGGTCCTAAAGGCACCACACATAAGCCTAAAGTTAATTCTCCTAAAGGGAATGACCAGGGCAGAAAATCACCACCAAGATTATTCAATTGCTCTGAATCTACAGAACCTCCCACCAGTCTAAAAAGTAATGGAATCCAGTACCAATACACTAAATTCAACTATTCACAATCCAACACATACAAACCTAAGTCAGGAACTTGAAAAGCTCATGCCAGGAAAGCAAAAACAGAGCTCAATAAAGATTGATTCCATCTTGGAAGCACTGAAAACTTGCAGGGCCCCAAACTGAAGTGACAAAATAGAAGAAGGTTATAATAGAAGATCAGGACAAATGATCAAAATTAACCAAATTCCCTCAGAAATCAGCAGAGCCCAACACTGACAAAGTGCAAAGTCAAGAAGTAGGCTGGAAAAAATGAGCAAATGAAAAAAAGAATCCAAACATAAACGACTGTTATGATGTCAGGACAATTTAAAACACAAACCCAGAAGAAAATCATGACCTTGAAAACATTTACAAAGTCTACCACATCTCAAGGAAAGAAAAATGAAGATTGGACATAAACCCAACAAAAATTTTTATCAGAGATAAACAAAATAATAACAACAGCAAATAAAAGAAATCAAAAAGGGGAGGGGAATATTTTAAAAGCCAAGTAACATCAGGAGAGAAAAAAAAGTGGAAAAAGAAATGAGAGCTATAAAAGAAAATTATGAAAAGAGAATTAACAGTATCGTAAAAGAAAAAAAGGGATACAAAACATTAAGAAAATTACTTTAAAATCCACAAGTAAAATCACAGATAATATCTGAAGCAGAATCTATTATGCTTTTTGCTAAAGTTACTAAAGGAGGGAAGGATAGCAATCACGATCTCAGACAAAGCAAAAGCAAAAAATAAATTTAATTAAAAGATAAACAAGGAAATTACATTTCAATAAAAATGTAATAAACAATGAAATAATATCAACACTGAACATAGATGCATCAAATGGCACAGAATGCAAATGCTTATTAAAAAAGTTAAATTATTATAGAATGAAATAAATAATAAAATTATACCACTGGGGGACCTCAATTTTTCCCTCTCAGACCTAACAAGTTAAGGAGATAAATAAATGTTTTGAAAAGGTATTACTAAGATAGATATCTGGAGAATATTGAATAGAAATTCATAGCTGCAAGTGGCATCTTTAAAAAAATTGATCATTTATTAAAACAAAAATCTCACACAAAAAAATGTAGAAAAGAAGAAATATTAAATACATATTTTCATACAATAATGCAATAAAATTGCATTGTTAAGAACTTATGAACCACAGATTAAAAATTAGTTGTGAAATTAAATAACCTAATCTTAAAAAATGAATATAAATAGGAAAATTAATAAATAAATTAGTTGAAAAGCAAATTATAGAAATAACAGTTCCATTATAGATAATGACAACAATGAAACAATGTGCCAAAATTTGTGGAATGCAATCAAAGCAGTACTAAGAGGGAAATTTATAACTATAAATGCTTACACCAATAAAAGGGCAAAAAGAAAGGTCAAATTAATGAATTGGACATGCAACAAAAAAGAGCTAAAAAAAAACAAATTTTAATTTTTAAATTAGAATTTAAACCCAAAACAGAAATTCTGAAAATCAAAGGAGATATTAACAAAGTAAATGAATGCTTTAAAAATTTATTTAAAAAAAAAAAAAAAACAATCTACTGAACTAATAAAACCAGGACCTGATTTCTGGGGGGAGAGAAGAGAGTAGAAGAACCATTTGAAAGAATGTTCCAAATCACTAATAATAAGAGAAATGGTAAATCAAAACACCTCTAAGGTTTTACCTCATTCTTTGCAAATCAATAAAAATGACAAAAGATGGGAACAGTCAAAGCAGAAGGGAATATGGGAAGAAAAGCACAATGGTACATTGTTGGGAGAGCTGGAAATCAATACAATCATTTTGGAAAACAATGTGAAATCTACAAATAAAAAGCCTAAAATGCCCATCATCATTCTCATCATCATTGGACCTAAAGTTCTTTAAATTTTACAAAGATATTTACAAATACTATTTCATTGATTTCCTCAGAGGCAGATCTATTATTATAGATAAGCAAATTGAGGCAGAAAAGTTACATGTTTTACCTAAAATCATATAGCTAGTATACAGCAAAATCTCAACTAAGGCCTTCCTGATTCCTGATTCAGCATTCTATTCACTGCACCACTTAGCTGCCTCATATATAACAAAATATTTGTAGTAGTAATTTTTATAATAACCAAAAATTGAAAATAAAGTAAATTTTCATAGATTTGGGAAATATGAAACAAATTACAGTACATGAATGTAGTGAAATGTCATAGTGTTATAAGAAATGACAAATGAAATAAATACAGATACATGCAAATTTCCATATGAACTGATGCAGAATGAAGTAAGCAGAGGCAAGAAAACAGCAACTACATCAAAAATAAGAAAAATAAAAAATGAATCCAAAAAATGCAAAAAAAAATGCATGGCCTATGGATGATTCCAATTACATTAAATTTTTAAAAGTTTTGTATAAATAAAACCCAAAGGAAAGCAGAAAATAGGTTGGGGAAGAGTTTATAGACAGCTTCTCAGATAAAGACATAAAGAACTCCGTCAAATCTATAAGAGTACAACACACACACACACACACACACACAAATTGTGTCTAATGAAAGTCATCTTGGGGCAGAAAGGAATTTTTAAAATGCATAGTACAATACCCTTTAGCCCAGCAGTGTTTCTATTGGGCTTATATCTCAAAGAAATCTTAAAGGAAGGAAAGGATCCCACATGTGCAAGAATGTTTGTGGCAGCCCTTTTTGTAGTGGCTACAAACTGGAAACTGAATGGATGCCCATCAATTGGAGAGTGGCTGAATAAATTATGGTATATGAATGTTATGGAATATTATTGTTCTGTAAGAAACAACCAGCAGGATGATTTCAGAGAGGCCTGGAGAGACTTAACAGGAACTGATGCTGAGTAAAACGAGCAGAATCAGGAGATCAATATACACAGCAACAACAATATTATATGATGATCAATTCTGATGGACATGGCTCTCTTCAACAATGAAACGTCTCAAACCAGTTCCAAATGTTCAGTGAAGAAAGCCATATACACCCAGAGGGAGGGACATAAAATTTGGTCCACAACGTATCATTTCCATGATCTCTATCAATGTTTGCTTGCATTGGGTTTCCTTCCTCAGATATTTTTTGTTCACGTAGATACAATTGTTCTTGCACAGCAAGATAAGTATGGAAATATGTATACATATATTCGACTTGTCAAGTATTTTAATATAATTAACATGTAGTGGACTTCCTGCCATCTAGGGGAGGGGAGGGGACTGGGGGGAAAATTTGTAACGGAAAGCTTTGTAAGGATCAATGTTGAGGAACTACCCATACATATGTTATGCAAATAAAAAGCTTTAATAAAGAAAAAATTAAAAATTAAAAAAATTTTTTAAAATAAAAAAAAAGAATATTATTGTTCTGTAAGAAAAGACCAGCAGGATGATTTCAGAGAGGCCTGGAGAGACTTGCATGAACTAATGCTGAGTGAAAAGGAGATCATTATACATGGCAACAACAATACTACATGATGATCAATTCTGATGGATATTTCTCTCTTCAACAATGAAATGTTTAAAACCAGTTCCAATTGTTCAGTGAAGAAAGCCATATACACCCAGAGAGAGGGATATGAAATGTGGACCACAACATAACATTTTCATGCTCTCTATTGATGTTTGCTTGCATTGTGTTTCTTTTCACTGATTTTTTTTGTAGATACAATTTTTCTTGCACAACAATAAGTGTGGAAATATGTATACATATATTTGATTTGTCAAGTATTTTAACATAATTAACATGTAGTGACTTTCCTGCCATCTAGGGGAGGGGTGGGAACTAGGGGGGAAAATTTGTAACAGAAAGCTTTGTAAGGGTCAATGTTGAAGAATTACCCATACATGTTTTGCAAATAAAAAGCTTTAATAAAAAAAAAAAAGAAGAAAGAAAAAAAGTAAAGTGTAAAATGTAAATTCAAGGTTTTATTGAGAATTCCCTTTTTAGGTTGTGCTGTGTACATGGAAATGTTTTTTTTTTCTTTTTTGTTTTTATATTTGAGTTCAAAATGAATTTTTAAAAAATGAGTTAAAAAAAATGCATGGTCCAATGGAAGAGAAATAAGACCCCACTAATTTTTTTAAAAACTGCAGTAAGCATGATAAATGTGGAAACACATATAGAAGAACTGCACATGTTTAACATATATTGAATTACTTGCTGTCTAGGGCAAGGGGTTGAGGGAAAGGGAAGGAGGGAGACAAATTTGGAACACAGCATTTTGCAAGGGTCAATGTTGAAAACTATCTTTACTTATATTTTGAAAATAAAAAGTGGACTACCTGCCATCTAGAGGAGAGGATAAGGGGAAGGAGGGCAAAATTTGGAAAAGAAGATTTTGTAAGGATCAGTGTTGAAAAATTACCCATGCATATGTTTTGTAAGTTAAAAAGAAGTTTTTTTCCTTCAAAAAAAATTTTTTAGCTATTATTTAAAAAATAAAAAACTAAAGTAAGATATCAAAGATAACCCATATAATACAGATTTAGGAATCCTATACACAAAAGTAATCATTCAAATGTATGATCTCACAAAGAGAGCTGATATAAGAACCTGGGAAATAACTACATTTAGGGAAAGGAAAAAAAGGAGTTAGGCAAAAGCAGAAAAATAGCCAAGAAACCAAGAAAGAAAGAACATAGTCTTTCCAGGCTATGTTGTAATCTCTACTATGACCCAGAAATCTCTCCCATCCTGGAAATTCACTGCAGTCCTCAAATTCATACATTAGATGTGCTTTTTACCATTCTAGCCTCTTCCTCTGATTAGTTGGCTCCTCTTACAACCTCTATTAAAAGAGGGTATTAATCCAGTCATATTTCATTTCTCACCAGGCTATAATAAAGACTTTCTACTATGTTCTCAATCTGCTCTGTATTTTTGCCTTTTCCATTTTTAGCTTCTTTTTTTACATATCTTTCAGCCATTAGAATGTGAGTTCCTTCAAAGACAGAACTCCTCCTTTCTACTAGTATTTGTACTCCCACTTTTAGCACAATGCCTGGAATATAGTGTTTGTTAGCTGAGTACAATATCACAAGAAGACAAGAAGGGAGATAGATTCAAGAGCCTAGATTTTCAATGACTAACAGTTGAGAGTGGTATAAGAAATAAAATTCTACAGAAAAAATGACTTAGAACAGAAGTTGGCAAATTATATACTCAAAGCTATTTTTAGCTCTTAGGCATTAAAAAACAGATCATCCGCTAGATTTGGCCTATGAGCCATAGTTTACCAACCTCTAACTTAGAAAAGGCTAAGGGATCTGGTGAGGAAAGCACTAATGAGCTTCCAGAAAGATGAATCCACCTCCCATCTCCTCCCCAAGCTTGCCCACATAATTATCCCACCTCATAAATCTTCAGTCTTTTACCTGGTTGATCTCTTTCCCACCAGTGTTCAGATAAGAGAATGACATAAGCTGAAGCCTTAAAGATCTCTTCATCAGGGACCAACATGTGCCCTCTAAATATAGGCCTCTCCCTGGAGAGACTTACATGAACTGATGCTGAGTGAAATGAGCAGAACCAGGAGATCATTATACACGGCAACAACAGTACTATATGACGATCAATTCTGATGGACATGGCTCTCTTCAACAATGAAATGTTTCAAACCACCTCCAATTGTTCACTGAAGAAAGCCATATACACCCAGAGAGAGGGATGAGAAATGTGGACCACAACATAACATTCTCATACTCCTTGATTGATGTTTACTTACATTGTGTTTCCTTTATCTGATATATCGTTTGTGTGGATAAGATTTTTCTTGCACACCAATGATAAGTTTGGAAATATGTATACATATATTCGATTTGCCAATATTTTAACATAATTAACATGTAGTGGATATCCTGCCATCTAGGGGAGGGGTGGGGAGTTGGGGGAAAAATTTGTAACGGAAAGCTATGTAAGGGTTATTGTTGAAGAATTACCCACACATATGTTATGCAAATAAAATAAAAATTAAAAAAAAAAATAAATAAATAAATAAATAAATATAGGCCTCTCTTTGCTTCTTTCTGTTTCTTTTTCATGCTTTCTGAAGGAGATTGGAGATGCTCATGACCTTATGACTTATGAAAGACCAAGGTATATACTATAAGAATTCAGGAGACAGAATTCACATTAGGATTTTCCTAGATGCCAAGAAAATGTCAGAAACTATATGAACTAAACTACAAAACACTTTCCACACAAATAAAATCAGACCTAATCAATTGGAAAAACATTAAATGCTCATGGGTAGGCTGAGCAAATATAATAAAAATGACAATACTACCCAAACTAATTTACTTATTTAGTGCCATACCAATCAAACTCCCAAGAAATTATTTTACAGATCTAGAAAAAATAGTAGCAAAGTTCATTTGGAAGAACAAAAGGTCAAGGATTTCAAGGGAATTAATGAAAAAAAAAGACAGATGAAGGTGGCCTTGCTGTACCAGATATAAAACTATATTATAAAGCAGCAGTCATCAAAACCATTTGGTACTGGCTGAGAAATAGAGCAATCGATCAGTGGAATAGAATAGGATATCAGGACAAGCTAGGTAATACCGTTAGCAATTTAGTGTTTGATAAACCCAAAGACCCCAGCTTTTGGGATAAGTACTCACTATTCAGCAAAAACTGCTGGGATAATTGGAAACTAGTGTGAAAGAAACTAAGGCTGGATCCACACCTAACACCACACACCAAGATAAGATCTAAATGGGTTCATGATCTAGATATAAAGAGTGATGTTATAACCAAATTAGAGGAGCATGGGATAGTTTACCTCTCAGACCTGTGGAGATGGAATAAATTTATGTCCAGGGAAGATCTGGAACTCTTAATTGAACACCAGATAGATAATTTTGATTATATTAAGTTAAAAAGTTTCTGTACTAACAAAACTAATGCAGACAAGATTAGGAGGGAAGCATCAAATTGGGAAATCATCTTTACATTTAGGGGTTCTGATAAAGGTCTCATCTCTAAGATATATAGAGAATTGTCTCACATTTATAAAAATTCAAGCCATTCTCCAATTGATAAATGGTCAAAGGATATGAACAGACAATTTTCAGATGATGAAATTAAAACTATTTATAATCATATGAAAAGGTGCTCCAAATCACTATTGATCAGAGAAATGCAAATTAAGACAACTCTGAGGTACCACTACACACCTGTCAGATTGGCTAAAATGACAGGAAAAGATAACGATGAATGTTGGAGGGGATGTGGGAAGACTGGGACACTGATGCATTGTTGGTGGAGCTGTGAACGGATCCAACCAGTCTGGAGAGCAATTTGGAACTATGCTCAAAAAGTTATCAAACTGTACATACCCTTTGACCCAGCAGTGTTTCTACTGGGCCTATATCCCAAAGAAATCATAAAAGAAGGAAAGGGCCCCACATGTGCAAGAATGTTTGTGGCAGCTCTTTTTGTGTTGGCTAGAAACTGGAAACTGAGTAGATGCCCATCAATTGGAGAGTGGCTGAATAAATTATGGTATATGAGTGTTATGGAATATTATTGCTCTGTAAGAAACAACCAACAGGACGATTTCAGAGAGGCCTGGAGAGACTTGCATGAACTGATGCTGAGTGAAATGAGCAGAACCAGGAAATCGTTGTACACGGCAACAACAGTACTATATAAGGATCAGTTCTAATGGACATGACTCTCTTCAACAATGAAATGCTTCAAACCAATTACAATTGTGCAGTGAAGAAGGCCATATACACTCAGAGTGAGGGATGTGAAATGTGGACCACAACATAACATTTTCATGTTCTCTATTGATGTTTGCTTGCATTGTATTTCCTTTATCGGATTAGTCTCTCTTATAGATACGATTTCTCCTGAACAAAAAAATGATGTGTGGCAATAACTATACATATATTCGACTTAAGTATTCTAACATAATTATCATGCAGTGGATATCCTGCTATCTAGGGGAGGGGTGGGGAGTAGGGGGGAAAAATTTGTAACAGAAAGCTTTGTAAGGGTTAATGTTTAGTAATTACCCATACATATGTTTTGCAAATAAAAAGTATTAATAATAAAAAAAATTTAAAAAAATTAAAAAAAATTCAACTATAAAAAAAAAAAAAGATTTTCCTAGAAACCTAATTTAAGAAGAAAAGTTCCAAACAATTTACTTGATTTAGCCCAATCTTAAGCAATCAAGCTACATTTCAAAGCAAACTGGTAGGGTAAATACTAGGTAAAAATAAATTAAAGCCACCTAGGAACTAAATTAAATACCTAGGAACTGAATTTCTATGGGAGACTATGCTTCCCACCAAGGTGTTGGGGGGAAATATTTGTCACTTCTGTTCTTGGTATAGCTTACCAAAAAAAGAACAACAACAACAACAAAAACCACATTTTTTTTAAATCTGCAATCTCCTTCCCCTGTTGCCTATAAACATACCCAAACTTTGCCTTCAAATGACTCTATTATACTATTAGTTTATTCTATATCTTTACCTAGGCTACCATTTATGTCAATCTCCTAGGGGAAAAAAAAAACAAAGCTGCATATATTCCATTTCCTTTCCATTCAATCCTCATTCCTTTTTAAATATAGCTTTCAAGATCATTACTAAATAAACAATTCTCTCCAGAATTAACAATAATGCCTTAATTATCAAGTCAAATGGACTCTTCTTAGCCTCTTGTTCCTGAATGCTGCAGTATTTGACATTGAGCAAAGCATCATGGATACTATCCTGTTTTGTCATGACCCTCATCTATAGGGTTTCCTCTACCTATATGGACAATTCTACTCAGTCTCCTATGCAAGATTATCATCTATGTCCTGTCCCCATGGGTAGGTATATCCTATGATGCTGGGTGCCCTTTTCATCTCTCTATACCCTTTCTCAATGATCTGATCATTGATAAAATTGATCTGATCATTGATCTGATCACTGATAAAACTCCATGGCCTCTATATAGATTGCTCTCAAATCCCTATATCTAGACCTAGTCTTTCTCCTGAACTCCTGCAAAACTGCAGTAAGCATGATAAATGTGGAAATACATATAGAAGAACTGCACATGTTTAACATATATTGAATTACTTGCTGTCTAGGGCAAGGGGTTGAGGGAAAGGGAAGGAGGGAGACAAATATGGAACACAACATTTTGCAAGGGTCAATGTTGAAAACTATCTTTACTTATATTTTGAAAATAAAAAATGGACTACCTGCCATCTAGAGGAGAGGATAGGGGGAAGGACTACTACTAATCCAACTATCCAGCTACTAAATGAACATTTCCAACCAAATACCCCACAGGTATAACATACTTGTTGTATCCAAAAAAAAAAAAACCAACAACTGATTTTTCCTCCTAAATCTCCTTCTAACTTTCCTTTCTGTCAAGGGTAATACCATTCTTCTAGTTACCTGGATTACAATCCCTTTTCCTTCACTCACATTTCAAATGAGATATTTTGTAAAGCACTTAGCACAGTACTTGGCATAGAGTTGGCATTTAATAAATAACTGGTCCCTTCTTTTGAAGCCACTACTCTAATTCAAGCCCACATAATATCTCACCTTGATTATTTTGACAGCATCCTAGTTGGTCTCTCTACCCATCCCTCCCCCACCCCACTTCCAGGAACCAACTAGGTGTCACAGTGGATAGAGTACTGGGACTGGAGTCAGTAAGATCCAAATCCAAAACAAGCCTCAGACACTTACCAGCTGTATGTAAATGAGCAAATCACTTAACTACTGTTTGCTTCAGTTTTCTCAACTGTAAAATGAGGATAATAACAGGACCTATCTAGTAGGACTGTTGTGAAGTTCAAATAAAATGATATTAGTACTATACCTGGTACATAATGGTTATATTGGCCTTCATGCTCAAAGAGGACCAAAATGACATCACTATTTCAGAGTCAAGGTACAGTGTGTCCAATTGTGGCTCTACCTCAGATCAGACACAAATTATGCATGTGAACATTTGAAGTGGAAATGTCTCTAAAGTTACACATCTCATATTTCTTTTGAGCTAATGCAATTTTATTTTGCTAATAAAGCATAACACCTTCTTTAATGTGGTCTACTTGCCATACTGGGTCATTCTTTGCCAATGTCACCCATGTGTCATAATTGATTCCTAAGTTTTTCATAAAATGTCCTTGTAACAATTCTTCTGACCTCCATATGAGTGTTTCCTTTGTTTGAGCTTTTCATAAAAGTCTTTTAGCCAAACATACATTTGGCATTTGAACATGGCCAGTTCATCAAAATTACATTCTCTGAAAGTAAAATGTGAATGCTTTGTTGTCCAGCTAGAGAAAGAACCTCAGTGTCTGGTATCTTATATTGCTAGGTGTTCTTCAGAATCTTTCTAAGATAATTCCAATAGAAGTGATTTAGTTTGCTGATATGACAATGGTATACTAGTCCAGGTTTCACAGGAATACAACAATGAGGTTAACATATCGCTTCAGCAGACCTTCAGTATAAGGAAACAACCTAATACCTCTTCTCTCCCAGATTTTCCTTCAGAACCTCTCAAACACTGAATTAATTCTGGCAATGCATGTGTCAACCTCAGTTTCCATGTATACATCCCTAAAGAGTATACTGCCAAGGTAAGTGAACTTATCCACAGTATTAAAAATTTTTCCATTTGCTGTAATCAATGGTTTCACATATGGATGATACAGTGCTAACTGGTAGAGAACCTCAGTTTTCTTGAGGATAATTGTCAGGCCAGAATTACCATAATCAATACTTATTCCTGTTATATCTCAGTTTCAGAGGCTACACTGATTGGACAATCATCTGAGAACAAAAAGCCCACACCAATTTTCCCTCAAATTTAGCCTTAGCTTGAAGCCTTTTTAAGTTAAATAATTTACTGTCAATATGGTAGCTGACTTTGATGCCATTTTCATTTTCATTGAAGATATCTGACAACACTATTGAAAACATCATGTCGAAAAGCATGGGAGTAAGTACACAGCTCTGATTCATTTCACTGGTAATTGAAAAAGCAAAAGAACATTAACCATTATCCAGAATCCATGCAAGCATTGCATTACAAAATTGGTGTACAATACTGATGAACTTCTATAGGCAACCAAATTTTTTCATTATTTTCCACAAGCCCTCACAATTGGCATAATTCAAAGGTCTTGATCAGAGAAGACAAATTTTGTATATAGACTTCTATTCTGCTCCTGGCATGTCTCCTGAAGTTGTCAGACAGCAGCTACTAGAATGACTGTTCCCCAAGACTTTCTGAAACTACCCTAACTCTCAGGTTGTGAGATTATCTTTCAGATGAAGGATAAGCCTATTAAGAAGGACTCTAACAAGAATCTTGCCACATTAAGAGAAAGACTCCCATAATTATTACAAAATAACCCCTTTCTATTTTCCTTTTTAGAGATGGACACTGGAGTCCTGTGGAATGATCTCCTCTTGCCATATAATCCAGATGATTTTAATCAGTTTTTGTATAAGCAATATGTCCTGTCTTGTAAATCTTAACTGGAACAGAATCAGCATCAGGTGCGTTAGCATGAGAAGATCCTGACAGATTCAACCTCTTCTTCAGCTCAAAGTTCAGTTAGAGAGGAACCAATTTCAACTTGAGATATATAGTTAATGGCTTCAGGATTGGTTGATAAAAGTCTATTGAGAATGTTATAAAAATGTTCACTCCAACTGTCTTAGATCATGTCCTTATTATTAATTAATGTGGCTCCATTAGCACTGAGAAGTTGAAATGCACTATATGTCTTTTTCCCATAAATAGCTTTCAAGGCTTTTTGGATTGAGCCAAGAATCTTGCATCTCTCTAAGCTTCACTTGCACTTTACTTCTGATGGAGTTATATGCTACCTTCTTAGAGAAAGATGAACTATCTTGCTAGTAAACTATGAAATTCTCATTTCTTGTTTAACAGCTTCTGAATTTCCCATCATTTTTGTCAAACCGATCTTGATGTTTGCAAGTGTTCTGGCCCAGATAAGTAAATGCAGTGCTGTATACCACTTTCACATCTTGTCTGTTTCTTCTCCTTACAATGACAAAGTCTATTAAATGTCAATGTTAGCTATGAGGATGCATCACAAAGTTTTATTGCATTTAAGTAAATGCAAGAGAGTGTTAGTGATAAGAAGGTTATGAGACACACAGGTCTTCGGTATTAAATGACCATCACTATTTTTGTTTCCAACTTCATTCTTCCTAAGGACTTCCTAAGTGACATATATGATAGTCTGTGCCTGCTCTAGCATTAAGATCACCCAGAATTACAAGTCTGTCCTATTTCAACACACTGATAAGGGTCTCCAGGTCTTCATAAAAATTTTTCTTTCACCTTATATCAGGGTTCATAATAGTTAGAACATATGCACTGATGATGGTGGTATGACACTTTCCTGCAAGCAATCTGATATAGGTTACACATGTACAATTATTTTATACATATTTCCTCCTTAGTTATGTTGTCAAAGAAAAATCAAAACAAAAGAGAAACTAGAAAGAAAAAAAAAGAAAGTAGTGTGTTTCAATCCGCATTCAGTCTCCATAGTTGTTCATGAGCCTGTTGCTCATTCCTTTGGGAAAGTATATAAATTTCTTGACTAGATTAGTTGTGACTGCAAAAGCTAAACCAACTTCATGGTGCTCCTCAGCATTGTGGCAACTCCAGGAGAAAAAAAAAAAAGCATTTCCACTTCAATAAGCTATCCTTCATTTGTCAGTCTTGTTTTATTCAGGGTTTTTATTTGGATATGATACTTGCTGATTTGTCTCACAACAGAACAATGTATACCCTTTGATCCACCAATACTACTACTGGAAACAGAGAGAGAGGGAAAAAAATAGAAAGAGGACAGAAGAGGAGAAAAAGGGGAGGAGGGAGAGGGGAGGAAAAGCAAAGAAAATGAAGGGATGGGAGGGAAGGGGAAGGGAGGAGAGGGGAAGGAGGTAATAAGAAATGATGAGCACAGTGATTTCAAAAAACCTGAAAACATATGAACTGATACAAAATGAAATGAGCAAAACCAGAAAAATATTGTACATAGTAATAGCGAATTGTATGATGATCAACTATGGATGACTTATTCTCAGCATACAGTAATCCAAGACAATTCGAAAGGACTCATGATAAAATATGCTATCCATGTGATAGCAAAGAATTGGAAATTGAGGGAATGCCCATCAATTGGGGAATGACTGAAAAAGTTCTGGTATATGAATCTAATGAAATACTATTGTTCTATAAGAAATGATGAGCCGGTTGATTTCAGAAAATCCCGGAAAGACTTACATGAATTGATGCTGAGTGAAGTGAGCAGAATCAGGAGAACACTGTACCCAGTAACAGAAAGATTGTGTGATGATCACTAAGCTCTTCTCAACACTAGTGATCCAAGACAATTCCAATTGACTTGGGATGGAAAAGGCCATTTGCATCCAGAGAAACAACTATGGAGACTGAATGAGGATTGAAACATACTACTTTTTTCTTTCTCTTTCTCATTTCCCTTTTGTTCTGATTTTTCTTTTCCAACATGACTAAGGAGGAAACATGTTTTAAATGATTGTACATGTGTGACCTATATCGGATTGCTTGCTGTTTTGGGGAGGGTGGAAGGAGGGAAGAAAGAGAGAAAAAAATCTTACAAAAGTGAATAATGAAAACTCTTTATATGTAATAGGAAAAAATTAAATACTATGGAGCGAGGTGGTGGCAACAAAATTAAAAATGCTATCTACATCTGGAGAAGAAACAGATCAAGTTTGATTGAGCAGATTGAGACATTTTTTTCCCTTTATTTTTTTCATGTTTTTCTTCTCATTGATCAGTGTGTTCTTTCATAACATGACTAATATGGAAAATATATTTTACATGACTGAACATGTATAGCCTATATCAAATTGCTTATTGTCTCAGGGAACATAGAGGTAAAGGAAAAAGGGAAAAATTCGGTACACGCACACAAAAAATTATTAAATGAATGTTCAAAGTTGCCTTTATATGTATGTAATTGGGAAAAATAATTTTTTTAAATGAGTTGTATTTCGGGTCTGCTGGATTTTGTGTGCATATTCCATGTACCAATGGTTAAGTAGAATCTTCTTCACAAAAAATTTTAAATCTTTTTGTGTTTCAACCATAGGGTAGAATCCCTGCCTTCCATAGTTAGCATACTAAGGTTAGATTAGGTTAGGTGAAGCAGATCATTTTTAGGGCACCTTTTCTAGCCCCTTCTTCATGCCAGAGGTGGGCTATTAAGTTCTTTAAAAAAGATTTCTCAGACACCCAAAAGAGGTGCCAAATCCCACTGCTGCTTCAGTCAAGTGAGAATACAACTCCTATGGCCTAGGTCATCTATGTTCAGGATTGTAAGTAAACTCTTCAATGTATCTGCACCTGCTGCTTCCACACTTGCCCATCTCCACAGGTCTTTGAAGTAAGTAAAATGGTATGGGTGATGCCTTTTGACTCATGCATAAATTAGATTAAAGTGAGGCAAAGCTGTGTCAAGTTGTTGACCTCATTCTCTTTTCCAAAGTCATCAGAGTCCAGGGGCAAATCAGGTCGGGATGATTGCCAATGACCTGAGATTCAGGGGATGACCCTAGTATCTTCAATGTCTAAACAAGCTTTAAGTACTTCACAGCATCTGCTTCTGCCATATTCATGGCCTGATGGAACAAAATGTTCACATACACCAATTCCAGTGAGGAAGTCTTCATGTGCTTGAGGTAGACATCCTACTAATCACCAATAAGTTTTAAAGGCCCCTCAGTTACTTGGACAGATAATAGGTACTATATAAATGCTTATTCCCTTCCTCTTCCCTCCACCTTAACTCAATATCCTTCCTTGTCTAATCTATTCATTAGAGTACGGCAAAACTAGATTCCTAAAGCACAGTTTTGACCAACTCACCCCCCTGCTCAGGAAGTTTCGGTAGCTCCTTTTGCCTCTTGAATAAAACACAGAAACTCCTCTGCTTGTCATTTTAGGTTCTTCATAATATGGCTTCCAGTTTTTTGCAAATACAAAGAGAGATACTATAAATATTTTAAAACATATAGGGGTTTTTTTTCCCCTTTTTCCCTCATCACCTTGGGAAATAGATCTAATAGTGCTATTGCTGTGTCAAAGTCTTATAACTTTTTGACAGTAATTCCAGATTGCTCTCCAAAATGATTGGATCTGTTCACATTTCCACCAACAGTGTATTAATATTCCATTTTTCCATATCCTTCCAACATTTCTGACATTTTTGCCTTTTATCATTTTAGTCAATCTGACAGGTGTGAGACATCTCAAAGTTGTTTTTAATTTGCATGTCTCCAATCAATAATGATTTAGAATATTTTTTTCCTATTACTACATATAGTTTTAATTTGTCCTTCAAAAAACTGCCTAATCATATCCTTTGACTATCAGTTGGGGAATGATTCACATTCTTATAAATTTGACAAAGTTTGCTATGTATTTGAGATGAGACTTTTTATTTGAAAAACTGCCCATAAGATCTTTTTTTTTTTTTTCCATTTTCTGTTTTCCTTCTACTTTTGGCTATATTGCTTTTATTTGTACAAAACATTTTTAATTTAACGTGATCAAAATTATCCATTTTACACCTCACAATGTTCTCTATCTCTTAAAGAAATTTATTCATATAAATGGTCAAAAGATATGAACAGACAATTTTCAGATGAAGAAATTGAAACTATTTCTGGTCACATGAAAAGGTGCTCCAAGTCACTATTGATCAGAGAAATGCAAATTAAGACAACTCTGAGATACCACTACACACCTGTCAGATTGGCTAAAATGACAGGAAATGATAATGATAACTGTTGGAGGGGATGTGGGAAAACTGGGACACTGATACATTGTTGGTGGAACTGTGAACGGATCCAACAATTCTGGAGAGCAATTTGGAACTATGCTCAAAAAGTTATCAAACTGTGCATACCATTTGACCCAGCAGTGTTTCTACTGGGCCTATATCCCAAAGAGATTTTAAAGGAGGGATTTTAAAGGGACCCACATGTGCAAAAATGTTTGTGGCAGCCCTTTTTGTAGTGGCAAGACACTGGAAATTGAAAGGATGCCCATCAATTGGAGAGTGGCTGAATAAATTATGGTATATGAATGTTATGGAATATTATTGCTCTGTAAGAAACGACCAACAGGAGGATTTCAGAGAGGCCTGGAGAGACTTGCATGAACTGGTGCTGAGTGAAATCAGCAGAACCAGGAGAACATTATACACAGCCACAAGACTATATGATGATCAATTCTGATAGACATGGTTCTCTTCAACAATGATGTGATTCAAACCAGTTCCTATTGTTCAACGATGAAGATAGTCATATACATCCAGAGAGAGAGAGGCCTATGGGAACTGAATATGGACCACAACACAGCATTTTAACGCTTTCTGTGAATATCTCCATGCATTTTGTTTTCCTTCTTAGGTTGTTTTTTCTTCTTCTCTTTCTAGATCTGATGTTTCTTATGCAGTAAGATAACTGTATAGATATGTATACATATATTGTATTTGTCATATAATTTATCCTATTTAGCATGTATTAGATTACCTGTCATCTAGGGGTGGGGGGTGAGGGGAAGGAGGGGAAAAGCTTGGGAAAAAAAAAGTTTTTGCAAAGGTCAATGTAGAAAAATCACTCATATGTTTTGTAAATAAAAAGCTTTATGAGAAAAAAAAAGAAATTTATTCACAGTCAGACCCATTAATTCATCCAAGCTAAAATAACTAATTTTTTAAAAAGAAATAATAATAAGAAAAATACATGGCATACAAATTAAATGACTTAAGATTAAAATATTTAAACAAAATGATGAAAAGGCTGTCTGATTAAGGGAATCCTAACTTACAATAAAAGTCTAATTGCTTCATAATTTTCTGACCAAATTGCCTAACCTACAAAAAATGAAAAAAGTTAACTTCATCTTTGTCTGAACATTCCAGGTTAGTGTAATTTTTCAAATCAAAAACTTTTAATAATAATAACCATTTTCATTTATAGAACAACTTAAAATTCACAAATTCTTTTCCTGACAATAATCCTGCAAGGTAGGCAATTCTCAAACAACCATTCCCAATATAGGACACTCTTCAATTAAATAACTAACTGATATAATTTCATTAACACCACATTATGTTATACAGAAAAATCCAAGTACTCTTCTACTAAACTAATATTCAAAATATTAAGAGATACGTAATTTGGTCAATACCATTTTTTAAAACATATCACTGACCATCCTCCATTCAAGTCAACCTCCAATGAATCATCATGGCATGAAACTAACTTTCTTTCTCAAATGCCTCTGAAGTGAAACACAAGTATAGATTCTTCCATGTTTCACAGGCTTCAATAAATGCCTGCCCTAATCATCATCCTCTCCATTGCTCTAAGCTTCAATCTTTCCCTCTCCACTAGCTACTTCTCTGATGCCTACAAACACCCTTAATTCTCCTCCATCTTTAAAAATCCCCAATAGATTCTAACTTTCCCATGAATTTTTTGTCTTTTTTCTCTTCTCAAAAAAAGCTATCTCCATTTTTGTGTGAATTAATTCTCCTCTCTTCCAAACTCTCTGAAATCTGGTTAGAAAACATACCATTCAAAGGCTTCATTTCTAAAATATGTAGAGAATTGACCGAAATTTATAAGAATTCAAACCATTCTCCAAAAGACAAAAGGTCAAAGGATATGAACAGACAATTTTCAGATGAAGAAATTAAAATCATTTCTAGTCATATGAAAAGGTGCTTTAAATCACTTTTGATCAGAGAAGTGCAAATTAAGACAACTCTGGGGTACCACCACACATCTCTCAGATTGGCTAAATTGACAGGAAAAGATAATGACAAATATTGGAGGGGATGTGGGAAAAATGGGACACTAATACATTGTTGGTAGAGTTATGAACTGATTCAATCATTTTAGAGAGCAATTTGGAAGTGTGCCCAAAGGGCTATCAAAATGCATATTCTTTGATCTAGTAGTATTTCTACTGGGTTTCTGCCCTAGATCATAAAGGAGATCATAAAGGAAGGAAAGGGACCCACATGTGCAAAAATGTTTGTGACAGCCATTTTTGTAGTGGCAAGAAATTTCTTGATGTCTTTGTATCATTAAAAACAGCTCACTACCAACTTCTGCTCCCTTCTTGGTTTTCATGACTGTTCTGTCTTAATTTTCCCCCTACTTATACCCTCCCTGGTTTCCCTTGAGATTCAGCTGAAGGCAGGCATGCATGCTAGCAAATAAAAACACTCAGAGTCAGAGGATGGATTATTTTGTGCCAGTAACAACAAAGAGGCCAGTAATTCTGAATTGCAGAGTATGCAGAAGGTAAAGTTATCAAGTAGGAAGGAGCTAAATTATAAAGGACTTTCTAAAAAAGCAAATCAAGAATTTTATATTTTATATTGGTGGCAATAGGGAGCCCCTGGAGTTTACCAAGTAGTAGGATTATAGTCAAATTTGAATTTTTACAAAAATCGCTTAATAATAGGGACTGAATTAGGGAAAGGCCTGAGGCAGGCAGATTAACCACCACTGCAACAGCCCAAGTATGAGGTAATGAGGATCTGCTCCAAGCTGAGGACATTGTTAGGAGGAAAAGAAGTATATAAAAGAGATACTATAAAGATGGAAATTAGAAGACTTGACAACTAACTGTATATGGGGGTCAAGAGTGAGGAATGAGGTTAACACAAGGTTTCAAGCCCAGGTGACTTTAAGAATGGTGGTACTGACAATAACTGGAAAGTTAGGAAAAAAGATAGATTTTGGGGAGAAAGATAATTATTTCTGTTTTTATTTCTATCAGTGTAAGATGTCTACAATCCATTTTGAGATAAATGAGTAAATGGAGCTATGAAACTAAAGAGGGAAGAAGTTATAGTTGTACAATTATATCTGAAAGTAATCTATATAGAAATAATCAGTATAATCATGGGAGTTGATGAGATCACCAAAGAAATACTGTAAAGGAAGAGAAGAAGGCAAAGGACAAAATTTGGGAGAAACCTACAATTAGCAAGGATAACCTGGATAAAGATCTAGCAAAGGACAGACAAAAGGAATAATCAAACAAGTAAGAGCAGAACCAAAAGAGAGTATTGTCTCCCCTACTCTTCCAGAAAAAAAAAAAAAAAACACCAAAAACCTATAGTGAAATGAGAGTATCAAGAGGATGGTTCTGTTAAAGGCCTCATTTCTAAAATATATAGAGAACTGACTGAAATTTATAAGAATTCAAGCCATTCTCCAACTGCTAAATGGTCAAAAGATGACCAGACAATTTTCAGATGAAGAAATTAAAATCATTTCTAGTCATATGAAAAGGTGCTCTAATTCACTTTTGATCAGAGATATGCAAACTAAGACAATTCTGAGATACCACTACACACCTCTCAGATTGCCTAAGATGATAGGAAAAGACAGTGACAAATGTTGGAGGGGATTTGGGAAAATTGGGACACTAATACATTGTTGGCGGAACTGTGAACAGATCCAACCATTCTGGAGAGCAATTTGGAACTATGCTCAAAAAGTCATCAAACTGTGTAAACCCTTTGACCCAGCAGTGTTTCTATGGTGCTTATATCTCAAAAAGATCTTAAAGGATGGAAAGGGACCCACATGTACAAAAATGTTTGTGGCAGCTCTTTTCATAGTGACAAGAAACTGAAAACTGAGTGGATGCCCTTAAGTTGGAGAATGGCTAACTAAGTTATGGTATATGAATGTTACGGAGTATTATTGTTCTATAAGAAACAATCGGCAGAATGATTTCAGAGAAGCCTGGAGAGACTTACATGAATTGATGCTAAGTGAAATGAGCAGAAGGGGATCATTCTACATGGCAACAATAAAATTATACAATGGCCAACTCTGATGGACATGGCTCTTTCCAACAAAGAGATGACTGAGGCCAGTTCCAGTGATCTTGTGTTGAAGAGAGCCATCTATACCCAGAGAGAGGACTGTGGGAACTGAGTGTGGATTACAACATAGTATTTTTACTTTTTTGGTGGTTTGTTTGCATTTTATTTTCTTTTTCATTTTTTTTCCTTTTTGATCTGATTTTTCTTGTGCAGCAAGATTATTATATAAATATGTATACATATATTGGATTTAACATTTTAACATGTTTAATATATATTGGATTACTTGCCATCTAGGGGAGGACACTGGGGGAAGGACGGGAAAATTTGGAACATAATTTTGTTTTGTAAGGGTCGATGTTGAAAAAGTATCCATACATATGTTTTGAAAATAAAAAGCTTTAATAAAAATTAAAAATAAAAAAATAAAAAAGAAGAGAATGATCAATATATCAAAATCTGCAGAGAGGGAGGAAAGAATAAGCATTTATATAGTGCCCACTATGTGTCAGACAATGTACTAAGTGCTTTACAAATATTATCTCATCTGATCATCACAATAACCTACAGAGGTAGGTCGTGTTCTGACATTCATTTTATAGTTGAGGAGGCAAACAGAAGTTAAATGACTTGCCCAAAATCACACAACTAATACTTAACATCTGAATTGAATTCAGATCTTACTAAATCCAATACTCCATTCACAGTGCCAGCAGCTGTCTCTGAAGGTCAAGAAGAATGAGAACCAGAAGAACAATTTTTACAATAACAACCTTATTGATAAAAATAACTTTGAAACATTTTAGAAATCTTATCAACACAGTGACAAACTATGGATACAAAAGAATGTAGATGAAGTATACCACTCATTTTCTGGAGGAGAAATTATGACCTTAGAGTATAAAGGGTGACATGAATTTTCAAATGTGGCTAAAGTTGGATTTTTTTTTTTTTTTGCTAGATCATATGAATGTATGCTAAAGGATTTGTTTGGGGGGAATTTGAAAAAAAGCTTTGATTTGTTTCTTTCCTCAATGGGAGAAGTGGAAAACAGATTGATGGAAAAATGCTTCTTGCTTGGAAAATAAGAATATTACATTATTAGAAAAGAAAAAAGTAATCATAATGACAATGTCTTGAGTGAAAAGAGAAAGAGAATAAAAATTATCTTAAAAACATTAAATAAATTAATGAAGGAATAATCAACCCTAACACTCAAAACCTGAATAGATTTCACATTTAAAATGGGGGGAGGGAGGGAGAGAGGAGGGACGCTGAATAAGAAAACAAATTCTATAATCTGTTATTCATGAGAAACACATTTAAGGCAAAAATATACACAAAAGCAAATTAGAAGTTTAAAACAATTTATTGTATACTGGGTAAATTTTTAAAAGCTGGTATTAAAAATATGATAAACAAAAAATAAAAATTCACAATATCAATAGAAATAAACAAGAAAGTTACCTTATGCTTTAAGGAAACAGACAATGAATTAGTATAAATATTAAATATGTGTATCAAATTCACAAAGTTAAATAAACTACAGAAAGACATGAACATGACCAGAAGAATCTGTTTCTCTTTCCTTACTTCCATTCCATCCCCCATTCAGCCACTAAAGTAATTTTCCTAAAGCACAGATCTGACCAAGTCACTCCCCTACTCAATAAACTCTATTGGCTCTCTATCAACCCCAGGTTCAAGTATAAAATGTGTTTGTCATTCAAAGCCCTTCATAACCTAGTTTGCATGTTATCTGTCTCCATTAGAATATGTTTCTTGATAAGTTTTTTGTCCCTTTCTTTGTATTCCCAGCACTTAGCAGAGGGCCTAGCATATGTTAAGGGCTTAATAAAAGCTTGTTGTTTAACATTTTAAAAAGTTAAAAATTTAAATAAATGGAGAATTGTTCATTGCTCATGACAAGACTGAACAAATAAAAAGAACAATAAAAATAAAATTAGTTTACAGATTTAGTGCTATATCAAATATCCAAGAATATAATTTATAGAACTAGACAAAATAATAACAAAATTAACTTGGAGAAACAAACAAAAAAAAAAAAACCATACTATCAAAGGAAATAAAAAAATAAGAATGAAGGAGGAAAGGCACTTTTAGACCTTTAGTTGTATTATAAGGTAGTAGTCATTAAAACTATCTGTACAGATTAAAAATATCTGCTATTAAAAAGTAGATCAGTGGAACAGACAGAAACAAATGACCTCAAAAACCCAATGTTTAATAAAGCTGAAAAATTTAAATTTCCTAGAAAAGAACTCACTACTTCACAAAAATTGCTAGAAAAACTAAAAAAGTCTCACAGAAATTAGGCTTAAACCAATATTTCATACCATAAATTGCAATAACTCAAAATCAATACATATTCTGAGTATTAACTATCATACTACAAAAATATCAAGAGATGACAATTTCTTACATAAATATAGATGGAAGAAGGGAGGTAAATGAATTCTTAAACAAACAACACATAGAGATGATTACAAAAAAATAAAAACTATTATTACAAGAAACTAATGTTTGGAGAAACAAAACTAGTATAATTATAATAAGGAAAGTGGTAGACTTGGACGAAAATTCTTTTATAAAATATCTCCAATGTTTAATAACAAAAATTCATAGATAAATAAAAGAAATAAATGACTAAATGTCATTCATTCCCCAATAGATAAATGACCAAAGGATATGAACAAACAATTCTCAAAAGAACTGTATAAATTATTAAGCACCATTTGAAAAAAATGCTCCAATTAATTTTTTTTAAAAAGCAAATCTGAATTACTTTAAAGTTTAACTTCAAATCCAGCAAACTGGCAAAGATGACCCACAAAAATGAAAATAGTCAATGTTGCAAGGGTTGTAAAGGACAAACACACTAATATACAGCATTACATTAAATACAGAGTCAAGACTTTGAAAGAAGCAATAATAAGTCTTCAACTGGAATGATGACCTAAGAAAGTTGGGATGAAGTAAAAGTTATAGCAAAGATGAAGAATAGTTCTAGCAAGGGTAAAATAAGGAGAAAGATGGAAAACAAGAGATTATAGTTAGAAAGAGCTATTTTCAGAGTTATATATTGTGGAGGTGGGATACTTCTGCATGACAATGAGATAATGGGTATAATGTCCATCCTTTTTTGTACCTGAAGCAAAGTGAAAGTGATTATTCTCATTCATTCATTCATATTTCTCTCAGAGATCTCTCTCTCTCTCTCTCTCTCTCTCTCTCCCTCCCTCTCCCTCTCCCTCTCTCTCTCTCTCTCACACACACACACACACACACACACACGCACACACCCCAATCACCACCATCACCACCACCACCAACAACTCCAATCACTCAACTGTAAGGCCTCCTTACATCTCTTCTATTTTCTTGTAGCCCTTATATGTGTAGTATCTTATATATAGCAGATGTTACACAAACATATACACTTTTATACTCTGTAGGGCAGAAAAATTAAATAAATGATAACAATTTATACAATATGGAGCTTTAAATTATTTCCAATGTGGACCTGAGTTCAAATCTGGTCTCAGACACTTCCTAGCTGTGTGACCTTGGGCAAGTCACTTAACCCCAATTGCCTCAGCCAAAAGCAAAAAAAAAAAAAAATAGAAAAGCTCTATAAGGAAGTCTGTCAGGTAACATACCCATTTTACAGGAAAGGAAACTGGAAGAGAAAGGTTAAATATGTCCAATGTAATATTAAATCAAAGACAGAGCCAAGACAAAAATAGAGATGTATTTACTTAAACCAATGTTCTCTGTATTATTATTTCATGCTATCATCTCAAAAGTGATTTTAAAAGTCATATCTTTCAGATTATGTGAAAAAGTGTTATCTTGAGCCTTCAGAGAATTTCTATAAAGGGTCAAACAAATCCAGTTATACCTTGACCCACTATGCACAACAGCACTAAATTCATCCTACTCAACATAATTTTATTCCAAATATTTTAGGCTGCATTTATAAAATGGACAGCAAATCAGAAATGGTCATCAGTATGAATTTTTTCTTAAAATTTTTCTCTTTGAAAAATCTCTAAATTGAACAAAAATAGTCTAAGAAAAGTCTTGGTCAACTGGGCAAGATAAATACAGAAACTGACACAAATACAAACAAAACGTGGTCCCCAACAGATAAGTAATAAAGAGATATAAAATATACATAGTTTTCAAAAGAAGAATTAAAACTATTAACAGTCACAAGAAAAATTACTCCAAATCACTAAGAAATAGTCAAATAAAAATAATGCTGAGGTTTCACCTCACTCCTGAAAATTGAAAAATATGATAGAAGATGGGAATAGTCAATGTTAGAGAGCCTATAGAAAAGAAGATTTGGCTAACACTATGAAGTACAACTATGTTCTAAAAAGGAATATAGAAATTTGCTAAATATATATATATATATATATATATATATCTTTGACCCAATGATAGCACTAAGCAAGAAAATAAGGGAGAGGGAGAAGGAAAGGGGAAAGGAAAAGAAAAGGGAAAAGGAAAAAGAAAAAGAAAAGCAAAGGAAAAAGGAAAGGGAAAGAAGAGAGGAAGAAAGAGCATTTATTGAGAAGTTACTATATGCCAAGTAATGTGTTGTATGATGCACATCAATACAAAAATCAAAAAGGCCCTTCCCTCAAAGTTATTTTTAATAGTAAGACACAGCACAAAAAGAAAAACAGTATCTAAGGAGCATTTTGGTTTGGAAAATCAAAAAGATGAGAAATAGAGCAATAGGGAAGTACAGACATTGCCCTTTAAAAAAAAAAAAAGTTTAATTTTGAAAACATGAACACTTTGGGACAGCTAGGTGGCATAGTGAATAGAGTACCAGCTCTGAACTCAGGAGAACCTAAGTTCAAATTTGGCCTCAGAAACTTAGCATTTCCTAGCTGTGTGACCCTGGGCAAGTCACTTAAATCCAATTGCTTCAGGAAAGAAAGAAAAGAAAGAAAAGAAAAGAAAAGAAAAGAAAAGAAAAGAAAAGAAAAGAAAGAGAAAGAAAGATGAACACTTTCATATGTGAAGCAATTTAAAAAATATATAAAAATGCTACTTTTTACAATACATAGCTTTCTTTCTTTTAAATATATAATAAATTCAACGTGTACTTTCAAAGCTGTCCTGCTTGACTAAATTTCCTTCTGAACTTCGTTCTATTCCCTTCTTTACATTTAAAAAAAAAAAATGCTCTGATGGCCCTGTTTTCTTTCTTAGGTTTTTTTTTGTTTTTTTGCTTTTTGCTGGGTACTGCGGAATCTAGCAGCCCCATCTTTCTTAATTTTTTTTTGTGAAAATATTCTCATTAGCTCCCTTCTCTCCCTCCTCAATGAAAAAATAAATATATGCATATATATACATACACACACACACACACACACACACACACACACACACACACACACACCCCCCAGAAAATGAGTAGCATGTTTCTTCATTGGTCCTCTAAAGTCATGGTCAATCCTTATACTGCTTAGTTCATAAGTCTTTCAAAGTTTTTTCTTTACAATGTTGTTGCTACTGTGTGAATTATTCTGTTTCTGCTCACTTCATTCTAAACTAGTTCATATAAGAACTAATCCCCTTCCAATATAAATGAAAACATTGATTTGATTATGGTCTGAGAGCAGAAAGGGAATGAGAAGAGGATACTGAGAGGGTATTCTTGGTAGAAGGTAGCTTAGATAATGAGATGGCCAGGTATAAAAGAAGGTGAAGGAAAGGTCTAATATATACAAAATATTTAAAGAAGCCTTTTTTTTTGGGGGGGTGGCAGTACCAAATATCTGGAAACAAGTTAAGTTCCCATCAAATGGACTAATGAAAATGTGGCACCTAAATATGACGGAATGTACCATAAGAAATTATGAAGACTACATGGCCAAGATTCAATTTTGTTCAGTCCTGGACCCTCTCTGTCCCTCTATATAAACTTTCTCTCAACTATCTTCTATGAAGATAAATCATAGTTCTAAAAATCCAGCCCCAGCTTCAGTCTCAATCTTATATTATCAACTGCTTATTAGATATTGCAAACTGGAGGTCTAAAACAAAACTCATAATTTTTCCCCTAAAGCCAAGCTTCTCTATCTCTGTTGAAATAATTGCACAATTTTTTCAGGGTCTCAGGTTTGTAATCTTGACATTATCCTAAATTTCTCCCTCTCCCTCATATCACACAATGAATCAGTTGCTAAATCTTACCATTCTTCTCTAAATAACATATCTCACATCTGATGCCTTCTCTCAACTTCACAGCTACCACCTTAATAACGGTCTTCATCACCTCAAAAGAAGATTATTTAGAACAGCCTCGTAATTGGGTGTCTCTGCCTCAAATCTCTTCCCACCCAAGTTCCTCCTCCACACAGCAGCCAATATTATTTTCTTCAATTGTACATTTGACCACATAGCTCCCCAACAAAATCAATTCTAGTAACTTTTCATTGCTTCTAAAATAAAAATATAAATGCCTCTATTTAACTTTTAAACTCCTCCACAAGAAAAAGCTTCTGCATGAAATCTTTCCTGATACCTCCAAATACAAGTGCCCTAACTCACAAACTATCTAATATTTAAATATTTTGTATATATCTGTATTTACTAATTTTATATTTATGATTAATATATTTTATGTATGCCTATCTCCCTCACTGGAATATAAGCTAATTGAAAATAGTAATTATTTCATTCTTTTTATTTATATTTTCACTACTTAGCACAGTACCTGGCAATAATTTTGTTGTTCAGTTGTTTTTCAGCCATGTCCAACTCTTCATGACCCTTTTTGGGATTTTCTTGGCAAAAATACTGAAGTGCTTTGCCATTTCCTTCTCTAGCTCACTTTACAGACAAAGAAACTGAGGCAAACAGAATTAAGTAACTTGACCAGAGTCACACAACTAGTAAGTGTCTAAGGCCACTTTTGAACTGAGGAAGATGAGTCCTCATGGCTCCAGGGCCAGCATTCTATCCACTGTGCCACCTGGCAAAAAGTAGACACTTAGTAAATAATTGTTGATTGAGTACTGACTATATGAAAGGATGTAAAGTAATTAAAATGTAAGAAAATAATATACATAATTTCTACAATAATACAAACTAAGAGAACAACAAATATGAAGATGAACACTATGCTTTTAATAAAGAAACCTGACCCCCAAGGAGAGATGAATATTCAACTCCCTCCCTTCTTTGTAAATGTCAAGAACACAAATGTGAAACACTGCATATAATGTCCAAAACTTCATACATGTCAGTATGTTTTATAAAACTGATTTTTTTCCCCTTTCTTTTTCAATCCATAAAAAATGGTGTTCACTCTGTGAGTAGGACAAGTAAAAGGATATATTGGGAAATGAGGGTGATGTTACAACAAAGAAGGTAACAATGAAATATGTTCAAATGAAATATTTAAATAAAATCAAATTTTATACATTCAAATACTTTAACTTATAATAAGCACATGTTGTATACAAGACATTATCCTAACTGCTGTTAGGATAATAAAGATTAATAAAGTAAAATTCTTGCCCTTAAAGATCTTATAATCTAGTAGAGGAAATAAAACATATATAACTTATTAGAATACAAAGTGGAATATGACTTGGTCATATAGAAGGTTAAGAAAAAAAATATTATGGATGTTAAAGATGAGAAAAATCTAAATCCTGAAAAGAAAGAATCAAGAAAGGTCTTATGGAGCAGTCATAAACAAATAAAATCTGAAAAATATAAGATAATGAGAGAAAAGGGGGAAAACATGAGTAAAGCATGGAAACGCAAAGCATACAATGTGATTGGAAAATAATTAATAATTCAATTTAGTTAAGTACGATGAGGAGAATAATGAAACAAAATAGTGGAAGATTGAATGTCAAACTAAAAAGTTTATTGACTTAGGTGATGGGGAGTCTTTTTTTTATATAGCAAAAGAGCAATGAGAATAGAATCTAATATTTTTTCTTCCTTTTATGTCTACTTTTTTCTTCATTTAATATTAAACATTCTGTTCTGAATTTTATTATCTCGCTGATTTATGCTTTGCTTGATATTAACAATCAGGTCAAACAAGGTTTTTTCTGTTGGTATTATCTTTAAGGAATCTTGCATCATTTTGACAAATGCATAGGAAATATTGTACAAAAGTCTTTAAAGTAGCATCTTTATGAAATTAAATATTTTTAAAGATATTCAACAACTTTTAAAGCTCTTACATTCACTATACTTTTAAGTGAAGATATGGTTTACTGCTAAGTACTGCTTTTGATAAGCTGGCCTCCTTTCTTCTAATATGCTCAAAAGCCACTAAGTGGTACAGTACATAGAGCACTGAGCTTGGAATTAGAAAGACCTGATTTCAAATACAGACTCAGACATTTATTAGGTGTGTGACACTAAGAAAATCACTTAGCCTATGTATGCATTGGTTTCTTCAACCATAAAATAGAGATTATTAACAGCACCTATCAATGAAACTGAGATATTTTTAAAATCTGTAGCACAGTGCTTGGGACAGAGTAAGCAGTACAAAAATGCTTAATCTTCTCACCACAGATGCCCTCAATGTAGTATATATTCTCATTAAAATTTTAGAGAAGTAGGGGCAGCTAGGTGGTGCAGTGGTTAGAGCACCAGCCCTGAAGTCAGGAGGACCTGAGTTCAAATCTGGTCTCAGACACTTCCTAGCTGTGTGACCCTGGGCAAGTCACTTAACCCCAATTGCCTCAGCAAAAAGCAAAAAAAAAAAAAAAAAAAAAATTTAGAGAAGTGGGAGAGTAAGTTATATAGGGCCAGTAATAATTGAATTTTTCTTGGTCACCTCTTTTTGGTAATAAGGTCTACTATGTCACATTTGTATCCTTCCAAGAATTAATACTGTGCCCACCTATGCTCACCTCTTATTTGGATTACTTTAACACCTCTTCTCACAAGTCTGCTTGACTCTAGGAAGAGGGAGTGAGGGAATAAGCATTTATTTAGTGCCTACTACATAGACACATACTAGATACTATGAAGGTACTGCTAGTCCCTTCTCTCTCCACTTCAATCCACTTATCATACAGCTGCCAAAGAAATTTTTTTTAATACATAGGTCTAAAAATGTCATTTCCCTACTCAAAAAAAAAAAACTTTTAGCAGCTAGCCAGTGCCTATAATTTAAAATATAAAAACTTTAACCTATTATTCAAGGTACTTCTATTACCTGGAGCCAACTATCTTGCCCAGACCATTTTAAATTACTCTTTTCTCTCAATGAACATACCAGATAAAGTTAGACTAAGTCTTCCCAATCTTTATCTTGCTCTGTTTCATTAAGATACTTTTATAAATTCTAACCTCTATACCAGGAATGAATTCCCACTCTTGCCTCCTCAACATACACGCATACACACACGCACACACACACACACACACACACACACACACACACACACACTACACATACCACACACACAAATGTAAGGACTTTGTTTTTCATCTTCATGAAATATGAAAGTATTTGATAAACACTAAGTTGAAGGAAATCTTCCCCAAATTTGTGGTTCATTCATTACACATTAGATATGAAAAAATTTATTATTTTTCCTGGTACTCTGAATTAAAAGCAAAAGTGCAAAGCTCTGTGAATGGTTCATACCCTTGGACAATCATAATTACTATTGAAAGTCTCCTTCCTATCTAGATTGGACAGTTTCCCTTTTTTTTAAAGGTGAAATTTAAGACTAAATAAAATGAGCATTTCCATATACATTGTGGAATAGAAGAGTACTGTATATAAAACTACAAATGCCTAATATATAGAACTTACTTTTTGAAAAACTATAATGAAATGAACATAAACATTCACAGCTATCTTTGTCTGTGATTCCTTCTCATCTTCTTTCTATTCTTTTATTTGAAAAGGAGGGAGAAAAAAGGAAAGAACCACAACCCTACCTGCAACTGGCCTCTTCCTTCCAGATGTCTCATTTTATGGGTGAGTTCAATCCATTGCATTCGCAGTAATTATCACTGAGTTTCTAATTATCTGAAATTCTTATACTTTTTCTCTCTTTGTCTGACTCCACTTTTACAATAAAGAGGGTAATAGCATTGTTGTTGGAGTTGTGAACTGATCCAAACATTATGGAGAACAATTTGTAACTATTGCCCTTTGTGCATACCCTTTCATCCAGCAGTTTCTCCACTGGACTTTATTCCAAAGAGATCATAAAAAAGGGAAAAGGACCTACATGTGTGAAAATGTTTGTAGCTGCCCTTTTTTGTAGTGGCAAGGAACTGGAAACTGAGTGAATAAATATCCATCAGATGGAGAATGGCTGAATAAGTTATAGTATATCAATGTTATGGAATATTATTGTTCTATAAGAAACAAACAGCAGGCTGATTTTTAGAAAGGCCTGTAGAGACTTACATCAATAGATACTAAGTGAGTAGAACCAAGAGACATTATACACAGCAACACGAGACTATGTGACGATCAACTGGAATGGATGTGGCTCCTTTCAACAATAAGGATTCAAGCCAAATGCAATAGACTTGTGATGGTAAGAGCCATCTGAATCCAGAGAAAGGACTATGGGGACTGAATGTGGATCACAATATAGTATTTTAATCCTTGTTGTTGTTGTTGTTGTTATTTACTTGCTTGTTTTTTCTCTTTCATTTTTTTCCCCATCTTGATCTGATTTTTCTTGTGTACCATGATAAATGTGAAAATATGTTTAACAAGAATTGCACACATTTAACTTAGATTACTTGCTGTTTAAGGAGGGAGAAGGTAAGGAGGGAGGAAGAAAAATATGGAATACAAGGTTTTGCAAGGGTAAATGTTGAAAACTATCTTTGCATGTATTTGAAGAATAAAAATCTATTATAAAAAAAATCCTTCATACGAGGGGGAAGAGAGGAGGAGAAGAGGGTAATGAAAAAGGAGTGTTCTCAATATATGCTTTATCTGATTTTCCTCTCCTGCCCCTCTTCTCTTTTCCTCTAGACTTTAATTTTTTTTTTGCATGGTATAAACTTTATTTTTTTTTAATTTTATTTGCATAACATATGTGTGGGTAATTCTTCAACAATAACCCTTACATAGCTTTCCGTTACAAATTTTTCCCCCAACTCCCCACCCCTCCCCTAGATGGCAGGATATCCACTACATGTTAATTATGTTAAAATATTGGCAAATCGAATATATGTATACATATTTCCAAACTTGTCATTGTTGTGCAAGAAAAATCTTGTCTACACAAACGATATATCAGATAAAGGAAACACAATGTAAGCAAACATCAATCAAGGAGTATGAGAATGTTATGTTGTGGTCCACATATCACATCCCTCTCTCTGGGTGTATATGGCTTTCTTCAGTGAACAATTGGAGGTGGTTTGAAACATTTCACTGTTGAAGAGAGCCATGTCCATCAGAATTGATCGTCATATAGTACTGTTGTTGCCGTGTATAATGATCTCCTGGTTCTGCTCATTTCACTCAGCATCAGTTCATGTAAGTCTCTCCAGGTCTCTCTGAAATCATCTTGCTGGTCATTTCTTACAGAACAATAATATTCCATAATATTCATATACCATAATTTATTCAGCCATTCTCCAATTGAAGGGCATCTATTCAATTTCCAGTTTCTAGCCACTACAAAAAGGGCTGCCACAAACATTCTTGTACTTGTGGGGCCTTTTCCTTCCTTTATGATTTCTTTGGGATATAAGCCCAATAGAAATGCTGCTGGGTCAAAGGGTATGCACAGTTTAATAACTTTTTGAGCATAGCTCCAAATTGTTCTCCAGAATGGCTGTATCCGTTCACAGCTCCACCAACAATGTATCAGTGTCCCAGCCCTCCCACATCCCCTCCAACATTCATCATTAACTTTTCCTGTCTAGACTTTAATTTTAAGTCTTACTTTTTTTCTATATTTCAAACCCCTCTTCACAATCTATCCTCCAAGATTAGAATTTGTTTGTAACTAAGTCTTCCCCGAACTACTCTCCATTTATTCCCCACTTCCTTTATTCCAGCTTCCCTATTACCCTCTTGAGTTGAATAAATTTTTTCCACAAAACTTATGTGTGCATATGTATATGTATTTGCACATCGCATGCATATATGTTCTACTCTTCTGTGATCAGTTTAAATTCAAATGTGGTCCAAGTGATGACCATTCTTCATCACTAATCCATGCTCCTTATTTTTAGTCACCAAATGTATTATTCTTTTTCCTTCCCTTTCTTATTTCAAGATCAAAATATAACAAAATCATCCTCAAAACAAAACCTCAACAAAGCAAAAATTTAATAAAACAAATCTCTTTCTCATTTAATTCCCATGACTTCAAATAGGGTTCATGCGGGACAAGTATTTCTTCTTTGGAATGTGACTATAACCGGGAATGGTGGGCATGTCTTCAATCCTAGTTACCAAAGAGGCTGAGATCGGTGGTCCTCTTAGGCGTTCTGACCTCCAATGAGGTATAACAATCAGATGTTGCATTAAGTTCAGCATTAATATGGTATCTTCAAAGTCCTAGAGAGTTTCAAAGAACACAGAGCCTCTCGGATCAGGCACCAAGTTGCCTAAGGAGAAGCCAGATCATAAATGGAGTAAACATTGAAATTTCCATGTCAATCAGTAGTGGGATCAGCCTGTGAATAGCCCCTGTATTCCCAGCCTGAAGAAGATAAGAAGATTCAGTCAAAAAAAAAGTGTGTGTGTGTGTGTGTGTGTGTGTGTGTGTGCGCGCACATGCGCACACGTGCAAGCGCAAGCATGTGAATAGCTTTTCCTCTTATAATCTCTTCCAGTGGCTCATATGTACCTTTTTTAATTTCTCTTGAATTCTGTGTTTGTATTTTGAAGTATCTACTTAGTTCTGATCTTTTCATCAGAAATACTTGCAAGTCCTCTGTTTTGTTAAAAATCCAGTTTCCTAACATAAGCTTATACTCAACTTTTCTGAGTAGATTATTCTTGGTTGTAAGCCTTGATCTTTTTGCCTTTTGGAATATAGTATTCCAAGTTCTCCTTTCTGTCATATTTGAAGCTGCCAGGTATTATGCAATCCTGAAGATAGTTTCTTAGTCTTGAATTCTTTACTTCCGAGTTGCTTTAATTATTTTTTCCTTGTCCTAAAAATCAATATTTTGGCTACAATGTTCACTTATTTCTATTTTCATTTTGCCTTCTGGTTCTACTTGGTTTGGACAGTTGTGATTTCTTGAAATATAATATTTAGGCTGTTTATTTCATTGCAGCTTTCAAGTGAGTTCAAATCAAAGATTTTTTTTTACTCTTGTTATATTTTTTAGGTCAGTTTTTTGTTTTGTTTTGTTTTGTTTTTTAATATCAGATGTTATCTTTAAAGCCTTTTGGGGGCAGATAGGTGGTGGAATGGATAGAGTACCAGCCTTGAAGTCAGGAGGAACTGAGTTCAAATCTGGTCTCAGACACTTAACATTCCCTAGCTGTGTGACCCTGGTCAAGTCACATAACCCCAATTGCCTCAGCAAAAAAAAACAAAAATAAATAAAATAAAATAAAAAATAAAAAAATAAAGCCTTTTTATTTTGTCATCTCTTGTCTCATAATATTTACTATGATTTACATAACTTACATATTAACTTCTATTTTCTCTATTATAAATTACATATTAACTTCTATTTTATTCATTATAATTTTCTGAGACTTTTATTACTTGAATAAAATGTTTTGCTCCTTGTAATAAATTCTTAATTTATTTCCTTCTCTTTCCTCAAGAGTTGTCATTTTATTTATTTTATCATTTTTAATTCCTTTTTCATTTCTTCCAGGAATTCTGGTTGACTTTGTGTCTAAACTGTTTTTCTTTAATGATTTGTTGTCTTGCAGTATTTGGAGGTTACTCTCTTCTTTAGAATGTGTATCACTGGCATCCCTATAATGGCACTTTATCATCAATTATTTTTGACTTACTCATTTTTTCAGGCTTACAACCAGAATTATAAATTTGTGTTAGGACCAGGCTCTATGCACTTCTGGAGACAATGTTGTACAGTCTTAACCTACATTATCTGCAATCCTGACATTGTTTCATGCAGGTAGTGAGTGAGTCTTGTATTCTTCAAGGATCTCAGAGGTGACTAAAGAAGCTACAAAGTTTCAAAGAACTAATGAAGTATGATCTAAGACATGGTCTGAGCTTTGTTGGCACCCAATCCAGATCAGTCCAGATAATATAATATGCAGGCTTTCCTTTGGTTGGAAATGTTAGCTACTGTCAGCTACCTGGAAACTTGTGTAAGTTAAAAACAACAAAAGTGTAGCCTCATACCTCAGTTGTAGGTCTCAGCACATGTATGAACATTAAATATGATTCTCTAGAATGAGACTGATAGAACTATAAATTCAATCTTAGGCTACCATCTCTGCTCTGGTTACTCATAGTCCATAATGAATCAACAACCCTCTCCAGTGTCAAAAGGACACAGCTGTCAGTTTCTTCTTCTTCCCCTTCCCTAATCCATACAATGCCACTGGCTCCAACTCAGATCTTAAGACTACTTCCCCAATGACCTGCTACTCTCTGCATGTCTCCCTGTATTTTAGATTGCAAAAAGGACCCACTGTGGTTTTTCTATAGATTTCCCAAACTTCACTCAGCCTGATGTCCTTATTCAATTTTTGAATATTAATAATTGAAAAAAGAAGTACTATACTATTTCCTTCTCTTCAACTATCTTTACCCCCAAAAAAGTCATTAGCAAAATTTCCTTAATAATTATTTCAAAACAAAAGAAAATGGTTCAACATTTGATGAGACAGAGGACCCTACAGAATTTGAGAACATGGAACCACAACACATTGTTCCAGAGTGGTTCAAAGAAGAAATGAAAATTATGAAAGCAGAATTTACAGCTTATACAGGAAAAATAATGAGCAGAATAGAAAAACTGGAATCTACAAATTTAACCAAAGGAACAAGAAAGGACAATATACTGGGAAAACAAATACATAGAAATGAAGAACATTCTAGAGGAAGAGAAGCAAAAACAAACAAAAAAAGAATAACATTAAAAGAAAATATGTTCACTATGCAAACTAAACGAATAACATTAAAAGAAAATATGTTCATCATGCAAACTAAACATATCAATCTTGAAGACAGGATACACAAAGACAAACCTAAGAATTATAGGTCTCCCAGAAGAACACAAAACATAAAATGTTAACTCCATAATGAAGGAAATAAGAGAATTGTCCAGGACTTATGAACAATGAAAATGAAATGCCAATTAAAACAATACAGATCATCTCAAAAAAAAAAAAACAAAACAAAACAAAAAAACTGGTGCAGAGTTGCAAACTCCAAGACTTACAGTGATTAAACATACAAAAAAATGAACAATTCTATGCAGCAACGAGTTTTGCAAGCTATCAAGAGAAAAATCTTCAAATGCATGAAAGGAAATTTGAATAATTTAAGCCAATTCTGCACCCACTTAAAAATAAAAATGAGTGAAATAATGTATTCCAGAGTGCAATGGAGCTCTAAAGTGCAGTCCAGGGTGACCTATCCTGAAAGTCTAAGTTTAACCATAAATGAAAAAAAAAAAAAATGGGCATTCAATAATAAAGAAGTGTTTAAAACATTTTTAGAAATATAACTAGAACTGAAAAGATTGCTTGCTTCTCAAAGATTCCAAACAACAGAAATGCAGGAGTAATAAATAAATAATAAGTAAAAAGTAATAAATCCAGCAACAGGACAGTAACAGCAACAGAGTAACCACAGAGAAAGACCAGTAAAAAATTTCTTTTTAACTATATATAAGAATAGAATGAAAGAATCTAGTAAACAGGGAGCACAATGGACGGAACTTGGTAACACTCTGCTTATAGATTAATCAGTATTTTTTGTAGGATTACTACGTAAGAAGGTAAATGAAAGAGTAAAAAGGGATAGAGAGGAATATGTAATATGTCATGGTCAAATCAAAGGCTAACGGTGAGGGAACAGGTGACCCTCGTATTCTCAAAGTGAAGATGCTATAGGGGAGTGGGTGAGGGAGAGGAAGAAAAGATGTGAAAAATTGGGGAAAGGAAGAAGACCTTACATTGGTAGTGAGAGGGAGAAGGAATGCTCTTTTGAAGACATGAGAAATTGACACTGGATATGATATGTGGGATAGTCTGTGGGATTTGGTGCTTAAAAAAGTCTGCTCATTCTACATGGGGGTAGGAGAAGGGGAAAGTTGGAACTCCTGAAGCAATTAATTAGCACTTTGGGAGAATGGAAGAATATGGACACAGAGATTTTGAGGCAAATAGGGTGGAGAGCAGGGTTGCCAGGTGACAGTATGGATCACTGGTAGGCTGCACTATCAGGAATGTGATGAGGGGAGGAACATTATCATAGAGCAGTTTCCTTTCTTGACACCTGCAATAACTGGCACTCTTCTAAGAAGAATAGAAAATATTCTATAGAATATAGAAAAGAAAAAAACATGGGATAAATTCCAAAAAACAGTGGTAATAAGCAACTACAGGTAATAGCCTAGAATGGATACTTTGCAAGCTTGGATTATATGAAGAACTGAAAGAACAGAGGGAGACTAGGTAATTTACAGGGATCTTGAATCAGAGAATGAGGGTCTAGATTAGATGGGAAAAAAGGATAGATAATAAAAGAAATCCTTTTTTGGGAAGGGACACAAAAAATGAAATTTAAAATAAATTGACAGCACTAGTTGAAGGGGAAAAGAGACTGAGAAGGAAAAAGAATTATATAACCAGATAAAAGAATTGAAAGAAAGAAAAAAGGAATGAATGAACAAAATATCAAAGGGAAAAGGGTAGCAAATGAGAAGAGGGCCTCAGGGATGAGGGAAAAAGAGCCAATGAAAAAGGCAGGGCCACTTTAAAAAAAGATTTAAATAACTGATAATACTGTGTTTATAGCAGAAAGCACAAGGATTGGGAGGGAGGGGATCATAACTTGAAAAAAGATAATATTAGAGACAGGTGAAAAAATACAAACCTCTAACAACATTAAAGGGGGATAGATTAAATAATCCAATAAAATGCAAAGGAGAAATTGGATTTAAAAATCCCTACAATCTGCTACTTACAAGAAATATATTTAAAAAACAATGACACATAAAAAAGAACAGAAAGATGAAAAAAAAATTTACTGTGTATCAAGTGAGTCCAAAAAGGCAAGAACTGGAATCATATTTTCTGATAAAACAAAAATATTCAAAAAAAAAAAAAAAGAAAGAGAGAGAGAGAGAGATGATCAAGGAAATTATATTATGCTGATGAACAACAAACAACAAACCAATACCAGTAATAAACTCTCCAAATGTCTTAGTATCCAAATTCAGAAAGAAACCATCTGAATGAACTATGAGAAGATAGTAATACAAGACAGTAAAACAATAGTGACAGGAAACTTCAATCTCAGTTTGAATAAGTTTCACAGAAAACAAACAAAATAGAAAACACGGAACTGTAGGAATTGCTTTAGAAACTAGAGTTGAAAGACCTTTTAAATTTATACAAAGTGCTGCTTAAAGAAATTAAAAACAATGTTAATATCTGGTGGAATATACAGTCTTTATAGCTAGACAGTGCCAAATATAACAAAAACAACTACAACTACAAAAATTAATTTATACTTTCAATTCTATACCAATCAAATTACCATGGAAATATTTTATAGAACTTGATAAAATAATAAGAAAATTCACTTGGAAAAACAAAATATCTAGAATATTAAGGGAAATGACATAAAGAAGTAGGGATGAAGGAAAACTGGCCCTATGAAATCCCAAACTATATATAAAGCAGCAGTCATCAAAATCATCTGGCATTGAAGGGTTAAAAGAAAAAGACATATAGATCAATGAAACAGACCAAATGAGGGATAATCAAAACCAATAGAACTTAATCAGTGTCTAATAAAATTGAAAACATAAATTATGTAGGCAAAAACTCCTTATTTGATTGCTGTTTGTCCTTCATTTTCAAAACAGAGCAATGACATCATAAGGTAATATTCTCATGAATGAAGTGAGGCAGAATTGTACAAATTTTTCAGCCTCACTATGTTCCAAAATCACAGAAGTCCCGTGCCAAGACAAAAGTCTTCAACCACTTTCATAGTTGTTGGAATGAAATGTTCTCATCTACCCATTTTGTCAAAGAGGGAAGTCTTCCTATGTTTGTGTTAGATATCCCACTAACTTATTAAAAGATTTGAGACCTGTCACACTTACTCTCAACCTGGTTTAGCTCATTAGTTTACTGGGTTGTGGCCACTATGCATGCTACAGATTCTTGGAACAACAGGTTAGAGTTGAATGCCAGGTAGACACCAAAGTTCCTGAAAAGGGCTTGGCAAACCTTCACACCAGAGGTGCTAGCCCTCCTTGAACACTCTACATTCCCCTATTTCTTGATGCCATCATCTGATAAAAATAAATTTTTGAGAAAACTAGAAAGAAATTAGGCTTAGATTACCACCTTATACATACTCCACAATACATTCAAAATAAATACATATCCTTAGTATTAAAGTTCATACTATAAAAATTTTAGAAGAAAAACAAATCATGTATCTCTCTTGGTAGAAGTTTTCTTAGCCAGGTAACAGACAAAGGTATTTTTTATTTATTTGTTTGTTGATTTGTTTATTTATTTTGCTGAAGCGATTGCCGTTAAGTGGCTTACCCAGGGTCACACATCTAGGAAGTCTTAAGTGTCTGAGACCAGTTTTGAACTCAGGTCCTCCTGACTTCAGGGCTGGTGCTCTATTCACTGTGCCATCTAGTTGTCCCACAAAGGTAATTTATAAAATACATATGTCTGCTTACTTAAAATTGAAACGCTTCTGCACAAGTAAAATTAATGCATAAGATAAGGAAGTAACTGAATGGTAAAAAATTTTTGTATTAAATTTCTCCAAAAAGGGTTTGGTATTTTGGTGCCCAAGATATACAGATATATATATAGATATAGATATATAGATATATATGCATACATATATACATGTATTACTTCATTTTTTTCCTTGCTAAATATATATATATGTATATTGCTAAATATATATTAGCAAGGAAGAAAATGAAGAAAACCAAATTATCAATATCAAAAGTGAAAAGGATGAACTTACCTTTACTGAAGAGGAAATTAAAATATGAGATCTATGTTACCCAACTGTATGCCAACAAATCTGACAATCTAACTGAAATGGATGAACTTTAAAAAAAAATTACAAATTGCCCAGATTAATAAAAGAGGAATTAAAATACTTAAGTAACCTCATTTTACACAAAGAAATTAAACAAGCCATTAATGAATTCCCTAGAAAAAGATCTCTAGAACCAGATGAATTTACAAGTGAATGCTGCCAAACATTAAAAGAACAATTAATTCCAATGCTATATAAATTATTTGGAAAAACAAAGAAGACTTGCCAAATTCCTTTTATGACACAAATATGGTGCTGATACCTAACTGAGAAAGAGCCAAAACAGAGAAAGAAAATTACAGACCGGCCTTCCTAATTAATACTGATTCAAAACTTTTAAATAAAACATTAGCAAAGAGATTACAGCAATTTGTGACTAGGATAATACACCATGACCAAGTAGGATTTATAACAGGATTACAGGGCTGGTTCAATATTGGAAAATTGATAATTGACCATAACAATGGCAAAGCTAACAGAAATCATATGATTATCTCAATAGATAAAGAGTTTTTGATAAAAATATAACACCCATTTCTATTAAAAAAGAGACCTCCTGGGAGTAAATAGAGTTTTCTTTAAAATGATGATCAGCATCTATTAAAACCATCAGCAAGCAATATTATATGCAATGGCAATAAGCTGGAAGTATTCCCAATAAAATCAGGAGTAAAACAAAGATGCCCATTATCGCCACCATTATTCAGTATTGTATTAGAAATGTCAGTTTTATCAATAAGAGTATTTTTTTAAGTGAAGGAATTAGAGTAGTTAATGAAGAAATAAAATTATCACTATTTGTAGATGATATGAGGGTATACTTAGAAAGTCCTAGAGAAATCAACTAAAAAGCTACTTGAAACAATTAACAATTTTAGTAAAGTTATAGGATATAAAATATAACCCATATATAACATATATTATAATAGGTTATCAACCCACATAAACAATCGTTTTTTCATATATTACCAACAAAGCCCAGCAGCAAGAAATAGAAAGAGAAATCCTATTTAAAATAACTGTAGACAGCAAAATTTGGGAGTCTTCTTGCCAAAATAGATGCAGGAACTATATGAATATAATTACAAAAGATTTTTCACACAAACTCAGATCTAAACAATTTGAAAAATATGAATTGCTCATGGGTAGATCAAGTTAATATAATGATAATTCTGTCTAAATTAATCTACTTATTCAATGCCATACTAATCAATCTGTCAAAACATTGTTTATATTATAGAGCTAGGAAAAATAATAACAAAATTCATCTGGAAAAACAAAAGGTCAAGAATATTAAGGGAATTGATGAGGAAAAAAATGTAAAGGAAGATGGCCTAGGGAACCAGAACTAAAACTATATTATAAAGCAGCCATCAAAGCTATTTGGTACTGGCTAGTGGATCAATCGAACAGGTTGGTTTCACAAGACACAGTAGTCAATGATTATAGCAATCTACTGTTTGGGATAAGAACTCATTATTTGACAAAAATTGCTGAGAAAACTGGAAAATAGTATGACAAAATCTAAGCATCAAATAATATTTTACAATCTATACTAAGGTAAGATGAAAATGGGTTCTTTACTGAGGTAAAAGCAAAATAAGAGCTCATGATTTAGTCATAGAGGGTGATATGATAAGCAAGTTAGGAGGGCAAGGGGTAGTCTACATGTGAAATTTTTGGAGAAGGGAGAAATTTATGACCAATAGAGAACATTATGAAATGTAAAATGAATAATTGTTAAGTTCAATTAAAATGTTTTTGCACAAACAAAATGAATGCAATCAATATTAGAAGGGAAGCAAATCTGGGAAATAATTTTTACAACCAGTATTTCTGATAAAGACCTCATTTCTAAAATATATAAAGATTTGACTCAAATTTATATGAATACAAGTTATTTGCCAATTGATAATTTATCAAAGGATAAAAACAAAGAAATTAAAGTCATCTAAATGCTGTAAATCACTATATATTAGAGAAATGAAAATTAAAACCCTCTCAGGTACCATCTCATACCCCTCAGATTAGCTAAGATGACAGGAAAAGATAATGATAAATGTTGGAGGGGATGTGGGAAAACAGGTACACTAATGCATTGTTGACAGAATTATAAATTGATCCAGCCATTCTAGAGAGCAATTTAGAACTATGCCCAAAGGGTTATAAAACTCTGCATATTCTTTGATCCACCAGTGCCAATATTGGGTCTGTATCCCAAAGAGATCCTAAAGGAGAGAAAAGGACCCGCATGTGCAAACATGTTTGTAACAATTCTTTTTGTATTGGCAAGGAATCAGAAATTGAAGGGATGCCCATCAATTGAGAAATGGCTAAATAAGTTATGGTAAATGAATACAATGGAATATTATTGTTCTTTAAGAAATAATGAGCAGACTGATTTCAGAAAAGCCTGAAAAGACACATATGCTGATGCTAAGTGAAGTGAGCAGAACTAGGAGAACACTACACAGCAACAACAATACCATGTGATGAACAACTGTGATGGACTTGGCTCTTCTCAATAATGAAATGATTCGAGGCAATTCCATAAGATTTGGGATGGAAAATGTCATCCACAAACAGAGAGAGAACTATAGAGACTGAATGGATTGAAACATAGTATTTTCATTTTTGGTTTTTTTCTTTGTGTTATTTCTTTATGATTTATTTTCCCTTTTGGTCTGATTTTTCTTGCACAATATGACAAGTATGGAAATATGTTTTTTTTAAATGCCATAAAGTGTCTTTTGTGATTTTTATAGAGGACTAACACAATGTTTGCTAGATTTTTTAGAATGTATGTACTGTAAATCTTCTAAACTTATCAACTTAAATATACAGAAAGATTCTCATTCCTTTTGATGTTATAGAGCAATAATAAAAAATGCATGACCTTCATTTCAATTTAATAAACTTTTATTAAGTATAAAACTTAAAAAAAGAAAAAATTTTAATAGCAATGTTGCGGGATGATCAACTGTGAATGATTTTTGCTATTCTAAATAGTCATTAAGACTGCTCTGAAGGACTAAAGATGAAAAATGCTATCCATACCCTAGGAAAGAACTGCTTGTGTCTAAATGCAGATTGATACATAATTTTTAAAACTTTTTTTGAGGGTTTTTTTTGGAGGGAAGAGGGAAATCTATGTGTTCTTTCTAGTATGAGTTCTATGGAAATGTTTTGTATAATTGGGGGAGGGGGAAATTAGAGAGGAAAAAAGGGAAAAAATGTGGAACTCAAAGCTTTAATAACAAATATTAAAAATTGTTTTACATGTAACTGGGGAAGATAAAATATTAAATAATAGCCTGGAAAGATTTATATACACTGATACTGAGTGAAGTAAGCAGAACCAGAAAAACATTATACATAGTAACAGCAAGACTGTGTGATAATCAACTATGATAGACCTAGCTCTTCTCAGCAATATAATGATCCAAGACAATTCCAATAGACTTGGGATGGAAAATGTTATCCATAACCAGAGAGAGAATGTGGAGACTGAATATGAACAGAAGCGTACTATTTTCACCTTTCTTCTTGTTGCTATTTTTCTTTCCTAACATGACTCATATGGAAATACGTTAAAAACTAATTGTACACATATAATATATGTCAGTTTGCATGCTATTTTCAGGAGGAAGGAAGGAAAAGAGGGAGGAAGGGAAATATTGGAATTCAAAATCTTGCAAAAATGATTATTGAAAACCATCTGTAATTGACAAAATAGTATACCATTAAAATAAAAAAAAAATTTAAGATCAAGCAAGACTTGAATGAAGACAAATAAGAAGACTGAGATTGGCTAAAATGACAGGAAAAGTTAATGATGAATGTTGGAGGGGATGTGGGAGGGCTGGGACACTGATGCATTGTTGGTGGAGCTGTGAACGGATAAAGCCATTATGGAGAGCAATTTGGAGCTATGCTCAAAAAGTTATCAAACTGTGCATACCCTTTGACCCAGCAGCATTTCTATTGGGCTTATATCCCAAAGAAATCATAAAGGAAGGAAAGGGGACCACATGTGCAAGAATGTTTGTGGCAGCCCTTTTTGTAGTGGCTAGAAACTGGAAATTGAATAGATGCCCTTCAATTGGAGAATGGCTGAATAAATTATGGTATATGAATATTATGGAATATTATTGTTCTGTAAGAAATGACCAGCAGGACGATTTCAGAGAGGCCTGGAGAGACTTGCATGAACTGATGCTGAGTGAAATGAGCAGAACCAGGAGATCATTATACATGGCAACAATACTATATGACGATCAATTCTGATGGACATGGCTCTATTCAACAATGAAATGTTTCAAACCACCTCCAATTGTTAACTGAAGAAAGCCATATACACCCAGAGAGAGGGATGTGAAATGTGGACCACAACATAACATTCTCATACTCCTTGATTGATGTTTGCTTACATTGTGTTTCCTTTATCTGATATATCTTTTGTGTAGATAAGATTTTTCTTGCACAACAATGATAAGTTTGGAAATATGTATACATATATTCGATTTGCCAATATTTTAACATAATTAACATGTAGTGGCTATCCTGCCATCTAGGGGAGGGGTGGGGAATTGGGGGGAAAATTTGTAACAGAAAGCTATGTAAGGGTTAGTGTTGAAGAATTACCCACACATATGTTATGCAAATAAAATAAAATTAAAAAAAAAAAAAAGAAATAAGAAGACTGAGAATCCAACCACCTCTGTGGAGGTGAGAATTCCATAGGCACTATATATTGCACAAGTTTTGAAACTTTTTCAAAATACCAATCAGTTTTGTTGATTTTTTTTTCTTCCTAAAAAAATTACTACTTGTCATATGGAATAACTATCTGGGAAGGGGAAGAAAAGGGATGGCTAGAATAACTATGGTAATATAATAAATAGAAAATATCAATAAAAACATTTTAAAAATAGATATGTCCATGCATTTTAGTCAGAGGAAAGTCTCTCAGAATTTTAAACTTTTATTTCACATGCAATCTAATAAGCCCAAGGCAGCTTGCTATAGTATAAAGTACCCTAGGCTTGGAATCAGAAAGACCTGTGCCCAGTTTCCACCTCAGATTTTTATTAATTGTGTGGTCCCTGAGCAAGTCAGTTAAAACTCTGTGCTAATATTTCTAGATCTATAAAGGGGGTTAGAGCCAATGAACTCTTAATTCCAAATTTAAAACTATGATCCAATGAAAATAGGTCAATGAAAAAAATATCAGTGTTACTAAATAATTGTTAGTAATGATTAGCTATATCATTAAAAAAGGTTAAACTATCTAGCTAGAATATGCTCTATTTAAGAAGGCAAGGAACCAAGTATTACATTTTAGTAAGATTTTATCAAAAAAACAATTAATAGAAAATGACAATCTCTGAACGTCTCAGAAAACTAAGGTTTTATTATTGTAGTCATCTGTTTTAAAAACTCAACTTTTCCCCTCATTTCTCACACACACACACACACACACACACACACACACACACACACACACAAAGTCATTAGTAAAATCTTCTCAGTTTTGCTTTTCTGATAGGCTTTATCTCTTACAGAGATTCAACTTCTGAAAGAAATTTTCTGTGCTACTCCCCCCATATTCAAGTCTTATTTAAACCTCTTACAATTCCATTATTGAAAGATAAATATTTCTTAGCCTAAGACTTTGTGATTACAACAGTCATTTAAAAGAAATACTGAACTGAGAAGATAAAACTATCAAGTACTTGAGAATTTCAAATAATTATTCACCATTAGCCATTAATAATCACTCAAAAAAAAGGAAACCTTAATTCAAACAAACCAGTGATTCAAGTAGAGCCCCCAAAAAATAAAAAACAAATAAATCCCTTAATCGATTAGTATGCTGATTTTTCTTTCCTACTGAAAACATTACTAACTTATTTGATTTTTAACCAAAAGAATGCATCCTGTGACACAATAGTGAACCTGAAGAGCAGAATCTGAAAAGGTTTCTAAAGCAATAAAGGCTTCAATTTAAATATAGGCCTACAATAGACTAAAAGTGTTTTGTCTGGGCAATAGCCTACCTAAGTTTGGAGGCCATTACTACCAAAAGGCTGGCTACCAAATGATGACTTTTTAACCATGGCAATTTATGAGTATCACCCTAAGGTGAAGAGGTAATATACATTATACAGGCTTTCTTGAAATTTATTTCATATTTTGAATCCTCTCAAGTTCTGCTGGGCACATAGCAATGGATTTTTCCCCTTTGTTTACTGTTTTAAGTTTTAAATTTTTTTTAAGGTCATATATAATCAGTTTGGGATATTCCATATCAAGGAAATCACAGCTACTTGAAGACTTGATTTACATATACATATATACATTGGTACTTCCTTTCATTTAAAAAATTACTCCATTATGACAATAATAGGTGCTGTTTATATAACTCTTTAATACCTGAAAAGTCTTGTATGGACACATCATTTAACCCTCATTCATTAGTGCTGGGGGGGTAGTTTTCAAGATATTTTCATGCTCACTCAACACATAAGAAAAAAGAATCCAGAGAATTTATATGATTTGTCTATCTGTGGATGTTCAATGGTTAAGACTCAGAGATAGGATTTGGACTAATCTCTCCTGACAACCAAATAGTGAAGCCATTTCAAATATGTCCATGAATGCTAACACCTACTGTTACCACCTACAATTTCCCATTGTACTATATATAATAAAAGACTTTAAAATATGCTAGTTTTTAGGATTAGCATATTGTTACTATATCAATGGTGATATAAAAGAAGAAAATGTGTGCTCATGCCAGAGAGGAGCCTTAGGGATCAAAATTCAAGTCAAAAATGAATACCTTAAAGTGAAATCCACAATATGCTTCTTTCTTTGGATGACATTGTATTGATTACACCAAGCCCCAAAACATTGCTGAATATCCTAAATAAGATACATAGTCACTCATACAACTTTAGCCTAACTACCCACACAGGCAAAAAAACGAATGTCTTTTGTTCTGACTGTGATTATCAGGTAGAAAGACAACCTCATGAAATTCTTCCATCAGTATTATTTTTCTTGTAGAGACAACACAAATAGGCAATAAATTAAGCAGAGAATTGAAAAGAATGGATGAATCAATAATCTTTTATTGTTTACTGTAGGCAAAGCACAGATACTTCCTGCTTTCAAAGAGCTCACATTCTATTAGGTGAGATAACATAGGTGGAAGATTTCAACTGCAAATCGGATGAAAAAGAATCATAGGACTGGGCAAAACAAGCATGTTTTCTGCAATCTTTTCTTCAATATTATTATTTAATGTCACTATTCCCAGAGGTCTTGGATTCAGGGTCCTAGACAGTCCCCATTATGTCTGAGGAGGTGTTGATAGTGATGGTGGTAGTAGTGCTGGTGGTGGTGCTGGTGGTACTGATTCTTTGACTTGCATGATACAAGCTTCTAATTTTACTTCAGAGTACCTTGCTACTCCAGCTAGATTGTCTGGCCTGGTCTATGTAGTTCATTGGCAGGTAGTTGGTCAGCAGCTAGAAGGGATTGCTGCCATTTTCTCCACAGGACTTGCTTTCCTGGATGACATGTGTGAGGTGGACTCCTATAACTGTCTGCTTGTTGGTGGCAGTTGATCAGCAGTTGGTGTTGTTAATGATAAAGATCCTGGGTCCTGCCTCCAAAATTATTTCTCCCATAAATGATAACTGTGACGATTGAGCTGGAAGTAGGTCTATTGATTTGGCAGGACACTGCTATTTCCAAGGCTTCTGGGTGCAGGATCTTGGGTTGTCATTAGGACTGAGGGCAGATAGTGGTGAAAGTAGTTTAACTTGCCTGGCACAGGCTTCCTCTTTCCCTCAGGATATCTTACTGTCTTTCCCTCAAGGTATATTGCTGTTTCAGCAAACTAGATTGCCTTTGGGAAACTTCAAAGTTATTTTAATGGCTCCAAGCTTCTCTCTGAAATAAAAGGCTCTTTTTTTTAACATCAATATTCTTCCAAGGCTGCTATTTGACCACAAGTCATAAAACACTACAGCCTCTAAAGAACTGAAATTAAGGTTCACCCAAAAAGCACTGAAGAAATACATGCTAAGCATAAGCATAAATACATGGAATTATATAAACTATATGTAAAGGATGTCTCATCAAAGAAATATTTGATTGGAGTGGGGGAGGGAGAAGGAGAGAATTCTAGGAAAACAGTGGAGGTTGGTAAATTTCAAGCTTTTCCCATTTCCCCCACAAATAGAACAAATTTGCACCTCAGGGCAAACCTAAAACAGGAAAAACTAAGAAGATTTGGGGCAGAACAGGGGTCCTCCTGATACAAAATCTGAAGAAAGACCCTGGCCAGGAATTAACTTGTCTGAAGTGCAAACACTAGCTCCACGGAATCAAGTGGGGATCCCTTGGGCTAGCTGGATGTAGCTGGAACCTCAACGGGAACCACAGACACACTTTCAAATCTTCAAGACTGTTTGTGGAGTAGGGCTTGAGTCTGGGAAGACAAAGTGAAGCTCGGTTGGTTAGGAATGCCAGACCCAGCTGTTCTACTGAGATGCAGCGCTGATGAAGAAAAAACCAGCACCTGGTGAGTGGGCAAGCAGTGAGAAAGGGGCACTAGTGCCTGTGGGCAATTATAGGAGGGTGGAGCTCTTAGTTTGGGGTTCCTGGTCAGAGTGGAGAGCTGAAAGTAAGCTTGAGGCATCATCCCCCTCACCCCATGATTAGAGGTGCTTACACTAATACAGCTTACTAGAAAAAAAAAATGAACCGGCAAAGAAGAACCCCATCATTGAAACATATTACAGAAAAAGGGAAGACTGGGATTCATCTTCAGAGAAGGACACTTTAGTATTTAAAAAAAAAAAGCTTCTACCCCAAAGAGTAATGTGAAATAGCTCCCTGCCCAGAGAGAATTTATAAGACTCAAAAAAGAATTCAAAAATAAAATGAGAGACATTGAAGAAAAATTAAAGAAAAAAATTAAAACCAAGAAAAACAAAATTATGAAAAAAAAAAGTTAACCAATTAGAAAAGAAGGTGCAGAGTCCCAAAGATGAAAATAACTCTGAAAATTCGAATCAGACAAGGGGAATCCAGTGAAGCTATGAGAAATCAAAAAATAACAAAACAAATTATAAAGAATGAGAAAATAAAACAGAAAGTGAAACATCTCATAAGAAAAACAACAGATTTGGAGAACAGATCAAGAAGAGAAAATATAAGAATAATTGGATTGCCAGAAAGTTATGACCAAAAAGAGAACCTTGACACAATAACGCAAGAAATAATCCTAGAGGCCAGATGGATTTACATGTGAATTCTACCAAACATTCAAAGAACAATTGATTCCAATACTACACAAACTATTTGAGAAATTAGGGACAGAAGGTATACTGCCAGAATCCTTCTATGAGACCGATATGGTGCTGATAGCTAAACCAGGTAGGGTAAAAACAGAAAAAGAAAACTATAGACCAATTTCCCTAATGAATATTGATGCAAAAATTTTAAATAAGATTTTATCAATGAGATTACAGAAAGTCATCCCCAGGATAGTACACTATGACCAAGTAGGATTTATACCAGGGATGCAGGGCTGGTTCAATATTAGGAAAACTATCAGCATAATTAATTATATTAATAACCAAATTAACAAAAACCATATGATCATCTCAATAGATGCAGAAAAAGCCTTTGACAAAATCCAACACCCTTTCCTATTAAAAACACTAGAGAGTATAGGAATAAATGGGCTTTTCCTTAAAACAATCAGTAGCATCTATTTAAAACCATCAGCAAGCATCATATGTAATGGAGACAAACTAAAACCATTCCCAATAAGATCAGGAGTGAAACAAGGCTGCCCACTGTCACCATTACTATTTAATATTGTATTAGAAATGTTAGCTTTAGCAATAAGAGAAGAAAAAGAGATAAAAGGAATCAGAGTAGGTAATGAAGAAACCAAATTATCACTTTTTGCAGATGACATGATGGTATACTTAGAGAACCCTAGAGATTCAACTAAAAAACTACTAGAAACAATTCACAACTTTGGCAAAGTTGCAGGATTCAAAATTAATCCACATAAATCATCAGCATTTTTATATATTACCAACAAAGTTCAGCAGCAGGAGATACAAAAAGAAATTCCATTCCAAATAGCAGATGATAGGATAAAATATTTGGGAATCTATCTGCCAAGGAAAAGTCAGAAACTATACGAACTAAATTACAAAACACTTTCCACACAAATAAAATCAGACCTAATCAATTGGAAAAATATTAAGTGCTCATGGGTAGGCAGAGCGAACATAATAAAAATGACAATACTACCCAAACTAATCTACTTATTTAGTGCCATACCAATCAAACTCCCAAGAAATTATTTTACAGATCTAGAAAAAATAGTAGCAAAGTTCATTTGGAAGAACAAAAGGTCAAGGATCTCAAGGGGATTAATGAGAAAAAAGGCAGATGAAGGTGGCCTTGCTATACCAGATCTAAAACTATATTATAAAGCAGCGGTCATCAAAACTGTTTGGTACTGGCTAAGAAATAGAGCAGTCGATCAGTGGCACAGGATAGGATATCAGGACAATCTAGGCAATAACCTTAACAATCTAGTGTTCGATAAACCCAAAGACCCCAGCTTTTGGGATAAATACTCACTATTTGGCAAAAACTGCTGGGAAAATTGAAACCTAGTGTGGAAGAAATTAGGGCTTGACCCATACCTAACACCACATACCAAGATAAGATCTAAATGGGTTCATGATCTAGATATAAAGAGGGACTTTGTAAGCAAGTTAGAGGAACGTAATATAGTTTATCTCTCAGACCTGTGGAGATGGAATAAATTTATGTCCAAAGAAGACCTGGAACTCCTAATTGAACACCAGATGGATAATTTTGATTATCTTAAGTTAAAAAGTTTCTGTACAAACAAAACAAATGCAGACAAGATTAGGAGGGAAGCATCAAATTGGGAAATCATCTTTACATTTAATGGTTCTGATAAAGGCCTCATTTCTAAAATTTATAGAGAATTGTCTCATTTATATAAGAATTCAAGCCACTCTTCAATAGATAAGTGGTCAAGGGATATGAACAGACAATTTTCAGATGATGAAATTAAAACCATCTCTAGTCATATGAAAAGTTGCTCCAAATCACTATTGATCAGAGAAATGCAAATTAAGACAACTCTGAGATACCACTACACACCTGTCAGATTGGCTAAAATGACAGGAAAAGATAACGATGAATGTTGGAGGGGATGTGGGAGGGCTGGGACACTAATACATTGTTGGTGGAACTGTGAACGGATCCAACCATTCTGGAGAGCAATTTGGAGCTATGCTCAAAAAGTTGTCAAACTGTGCATACCCTTTGACCCAGCAGTGTTTCTACTGGGCCTATATCCCAAAGAGATCTTAGAGGAGGGAAAGGGCCCCACATGTGCAAGAATGTTTGTGGCGGCCCTTTTTGTGGTGGCTAGAAACTGGAAACTGAAGGGATGCCCATCAATTGGAGAGTGGCTGAATAAATTATGGTATATGAATGTTATGGAATATTATTGCTCTGTAAGAAACGACCAGCAGGACGATTTCAGAGAGGCCTGGAGAGACTTGCATGAACTGATGCTGAATGAAACGAGCAGAACCAGGAGATCATCATATACAGCAACAACAGTATTACATGATGATCAATGTTGATGGACATGGCTCTCTGCAACAAAGAATTGTCTCAAACCAGTTCCAATTGTTCACTGAAGAAAACCATATACACCCAGAGAGAGGGAAATGAAATATGGACCACAACGTAACATTTTCATGATCTCTATTGACATTTGTTTGCATGGTGTTGCCTTTCTCTGATTCTTTTTTTTTTCTTGTAGATAGGATTTTTCTTGCATAACTTCTCAAGCATTTCAACATTATTAGCATGTAGTGGACTTCCTGCCATCTAGGGGAGGGGAGGGGACTGGGGGTAAAATTTGTAATGGAAAGCTTTGTAAAGATCAATGTTGGGGAACTACCCATACATATGTTACACAAATAAAAAGCTTTAATAAAAAAAAAAAAAAAA
>JAJPUD010000227.1:395855-440557 GCA_023553655.1 Myrmecobius fasciatus | reverse complement strand
AAAACAAATGCAGACAAGATTAGGAGGGAAGCATCAAATTGGGAAATCATCTTTACATTTAATGGTTCTGATAAAGGCCTCATTTCTAAAATTTATAGAGAATTGTCTCATTTATATAAGAATTCAAGCCACTCTTCAATAGATAAGTGGTCAAGGGATATGAACAGACAATTTTCAGATGATGAAATTAAAACCATCTCTAGTCATATGAAAAGTTGCTCCAAATCACTATTGATCAGAGAAATGCAAATTAAGACAACTCTGAGATACCACTACACACCTGTCAGATTGGCTAAAATGACAGGAAAAGATAACGATGAATGTTGGAGGGGATGTGGGAGGGCTGGGACACTAATACATTGTTGGTGGAACTGTGAACGGATCCAACCATTCTGGAGAGCAATTTGGAGCTATGCTCAAAAAGTTGTCAAACTGTGCATACCCTTTGACCCAGCAGTGTTTCTACTGGGCCTATATCCCAAAGAGATCTTAGAGGAGGGAAAGGGACCCACATGTGCAAGAATGTTTGTGGCAGCCCTTTTTGTAGTGGCTAGAGGCTGGAAACTGAAGGGATGCCCATCAATTGGAGAGTGGCTGAATAAATTATGGTATATGAATGTTATGGAATATTATTGCTCTGTAAGAAACGACCAGCAGGACGATTTCAGAGAGGCCTGGAGAGACTTGCATGAACTGATGCTGAATGAAACGAGCAGAACCAGGAGATCATCATATACAGCAACAACAGTATTACATGATGATCAATGTTGATGGACATGGCTCTCTGCAACAAAGAATTGTCTCAAACCAGTTCCAATTGTTCACTGAAGAAAACCATATACACCCAGAGAGAGGGAAATGAAATATGGACCACAACGTAACATTTTCATGATCTCTATTGACATTTGTTTGCATGGTGTTGCCTTTCTCTGATTCTTTTTTTTTTCTTGTAGATAGGATTTTTCTTGCATAACTTCTCAAGCATTTCAACATTATTAGCATGTAGTGGACTTCCTGCCATCTAGGGGAGGGGAGGGGACTGGGGGTAAAATTTGTAATGGAAAGCTTTGTAAAGATCAATGTTGGGGAACTACCCATACATATGTTACACAAATAAAAAGCTTTAATAAAAAAAAAGAAATAATCCTAGAAAATTGTCCTGGACTGATAGAACATGAGGGGAAAGTAGAAATAGGAAAAAATCCACTGATCACCACCTCAAAGAGATCTTTTGTGGAAAGCAAATAGGAATATTATTGCCAAATTTCAAAAATTCTCAGATCAAAGAGAAAATTTTGCAAGAAACAAGAAAAAAAAATTCAAATAACTGGAGCTACAATTAGAATTGTACAAAACTTATTAATATAACTATAATAAAAGACTGCAAGTCTTGGAATCGTATCTACAGACAAGCAAAAGATCTAGGCCTGTGGCCAAAAATATCATATCCAGTAAATTATCTATAATTTTCAATGAAAAAAATGGACATTCAATGAACTCAAAGATTTTCAGGATTTTCTATCAACCAAACCCAAATTTTAACATATAAGAACCAATATCAAAAAGCAATGTTAAGGAACTCAACATGGACAAATTGTTTAAACATCGACAAACTGCTTGTTTTTTGTTTTTTTTTAACATGGGAAATGTTTATGTTTAAGATTTATAATAACAATGGGGTAAGCTCAAAAGAAAGATTGGCAAAGTAAAGGTAAAAATAGTGATCATGTTTTACAAATGAGGTGCAGAAGAATAGACACAGAGGTATTAAGAGGGGAGAGAAGGGTTTGTAGTTCTGAAAAGCTACTCACATCAGGAATGGGTTCAATAGGCAATACTACATATATACTATGAAGACTATAGCACCCACCAAAATACAAAATACAAAGAAACAAGAGGGGAAGGATATGTGGATGGGGAAGCAAAGGTTGAGGGGAAAAGTCAAAGGATATCTGGGTGGGGGGAGATTAAGTAATAGTAAGCCCAATTATAGAGCAGAATTTAACGAAAGAATCAGCAGGGATAGGAAAGACATGTGTATGTCTGGGATATGTGTGTGTGAGTGTGTATATGTATGTATTTGTCTACATATGTATACATAAATATATCTTAACTAGCTTGCTTGGGTATGGTCAGGGAGGATGAAAGGGAGATATGTGTGTGTCCATATATGTGTATATTTATGTATATGAATATATCTATATATAAATATATCCTTTCTTAACTGTGGCTTGCTTGGGGAAGAAGGGAATGAAAGGGGAAAAAAGAATAAAGCAAATAAGGTGTACAGCAGAGAACAAAAGAACAATTTACAAGGAAGTAAAGAAAAGACAAATACTAATGAATATAATTTCTTCTACTAATATATATACTTTCTTAAATTGGTATTTGTTATCATATATTTTGAATCTTCCCTAATGTTCTTCTGGGTACATGATAATATTCTCTTTTGCCTAGTTTAATTTTGTTTTGTATTGCTTTTCTGCTTTTCTTTTTGCTTATTCTGTTTCTTCAAATAAAATAAATTTGGAAAAAAATGGGGGGGAAAAAGGAATATATGATCCAGAAAGATATACTGGTACCTAACACATACTAAGTACTTACCAAATGCTCTATCTATACCTATTTCATCATATAGCAAAAGCAGAGTGTAATGAGAACATCCTAACCTCTTCCTCATACAAATTAGGCTTTTTAAAAGGCATTGAAATCATCTCAGAGACTCCATTGACTCAGAGGACTAAAGACTTAGACTGTTATACATCACTTCCTGTTTACCTGAGTATACAACAGTCACAAGAAAATCCAGGTAGGCTCCTATATTTGGCTGGCGGAAAACAATGGACAACTGAGGCAAGGGAGCTTTATTCAACTGAATCATTCTGGTAAATTCAAAGGACATTTTTATTTAATACTCTTCTCCTGTTATGGCTAAATAAATCTCCTTTTGTTAACTATTAAATGACCTACAGTTGTCTCATTTTGTTCCAATATGTGACAAATCATCTGAAATCAGGCTAGTCCATCTCATTTAACATAGTTGTTAAGTGGGCCATAATGGTAGAATGGCTTGCATCATGAGTGAAGTGGGGAAGAATTATTATAGCAACAGAGCACCTTGTGGCAAGAGCCTTTCAGGCAATATAAGGAGAGTGAAAATGAAATGAAAATAGGAGTAAACACCTACCAATTTGAAGCAATTAGCTCAGTGAGTGCTGGAAAAAAGCTGTTGGGGAAGGTAAAGAAAATACAAGCCAAGAATATTTTTGCTGTTGTTGACTTGTTGACCAATGGCAGAAATTGGACTGTAAATCATCCATTCAAAAATAAATTGGCCCAACACATTCAACAACTAGAAATAGAACTCTCCACTTTTAAGGATCATGCAATAGAAGCTGAGGGTAGGTAATGGAGCTGGTGACAGCACAAGGGGCATCTATTGACGATAGTGAAGACTTATAGACCAAAGGTAGGAACCAAAAGCATGAACAACAATTTCTAATCCAGAGGTTTCACTACAAGAAGCTAATATCAGAACCATAAAACAAGAGAAAGAAAGGAGGCAGGCTGATGCTTGGAAATGAATGGTAAAAAAGCCTTGGGTTTACCCTATTATCAGTCCTCAGAAGGTTATTTTTTTTTTTTTCCCACCAAGGAAGCAGAAGGTAAGTGGACTTTAACCATCAAAGAACCAGGAGATTGCAAAAGACATCCATAAAGCAACTTGAAGAGTCAATGGAGCAATTACTACTAAAAGCATAATCAACTAGAGCTAATAAAAATAAAATCAAAATAATAACTAGCATTTATGATTTCTAAGTGTTTTCCATGACTTCACATGTATAATCAATATATTGCTTGGCTTCTCAAAGATATTGGGAAAGGGTAGGAGGGAGAGAATTTGGAGCTCAATTTTTTTAAAAATGAAAGTTAAAATTCTTTAAATGTAACTGGGAAATATTTAATGAAATAAATTTTTATAAAAAAAAGGAAAAGCATTTGCTCACCTGTTACAGAGCTCTATCTACTTGCTACAGAACAGATAACACAAGTTTATATAAATTTACCCAGAGTTACCTATAATGAATTGGATTATTTAAGATTAGCTCCTCCAGCAAAATGGGTAGGGCACAGTTAGCTTCTTATTGGTTAAATATAAATGGTACATTCAAATTAATGTTATTAGTCCAAGTCTCTCAGGTGTTAGCGTCCTTCACAAACAAACTGTGATTCAGCCAGACTTTGAGGTCTCCCACTCAGGCCTGGGAACCCTAATGGCTATTAGAGCTTGGCTCCTAAGGAATGTCATTTTGCCTTGTTTATCAATAATTCCATATGCTTTATAACAAGTTTATGCAATTGTACTTCAGCAGACACTAATCTGATAACTGGGATTGCTCTAGGAAATGGGGGTCCTGGAAAATTCCCTCAGTAGACAAAGTATAAGGCAAGCTGCATGCCTGGTAAATTTGAGAGAGCTTTGAGAGATGAGGCAAAGACTTTATTCTATACTGATTTGTGGATATTGATCATGAGGCTGGTCAAGGATTTGGGTACCTACAGACAACAGGACTAGACAACTAGACAACAAAAGAAGGAAAAATTTTGCCAATACCTTCCTCTGCATTTAGCTGTTTGTGGGGCATCCAGAGAAATCATATGCTCTCTACTGAATTAAACAACCAACTAGAGCTGTTGCAAGAATGATAGAAGTTAGAAAGTACATTCATTGCCAATCTGGACATAAAGATTGTGATGCCATGGTGTCCTAGGCACAAGACCATATGATCTCTCTAACTAAAGACAAGGTCACCATTGCTGCCCAACTGAGCTTCTTATGCAAGTTGGTACATCAAGTTAGCTCAAGTGGTCCTTGACCTGTACTCAACTGGAAAAATTGGCTCCCTTACTTCATCTCAGGATAAGCACTTTGTTCATTAATAGTTGTACTATGAACCAGATGCCTCGATCAAATGTCCAACATCCCAGAAACCAGGTCTGATACAACCAATGCCATTCTTGGAAATAGAAGAAGGTCTCTACTCCAGTGGCTTTTTAATCCAATTTCCAAGAAAACTGACTCGACAAGAATGGACTGTTTTTGGACAAAGTCTCAGCTGATCTTACACAGCCCTTTCTTATTCCCTCCCCAGCAGACCTGGGCTTCAAGGTCTTTGTCCCCTTGGAGAGGTCAATATATCCTGAAGAAATACCTCGTGTCCCAAAGGTGGTAGGCTTCCTTTCTTCTGGAATGATTGAGACAATTCCTTCACAGAAAAAGGGCTTAAGGTAGGGGTAGGTTAATGGAAGAGACTATTGTTGAGAAATGTTTTAGCATGGAGAAGGAGAAATTCTTGTTATAAAATGATGAGTAAATATTTCCTAGAAGAAAGCGAATCCCATAGCTTTCATGGTAGTTAACCCTGAATCCCTTGCTAAAATTGAAGAAAGAGGGCTTATAGAGCCCCCTGTGTTAAGAGAGGGCATCTTCACTGCAGGAACTTCAGGGGAGGCAAAGATTATTAGATATTATCCTGATGTAGTTCTCAAAAAAAAAAAAAAAAAAGGAAGACATGATCTGCTGACTACTTTTACTATGTAAAGAAACAGTAACTATGTCAGAATTGTCGTTATCTGTGGGATAGTCTTTAAATATGTAACTGTGCCAGAAATACCATCACTGTGGTCTGGTGTTTCTGATATTGGTAATATCAGGAAACTCACTGGTAGCTGCAAAGATCTGGTATAACTCACCATATGGACTAGATCATTGAGCTCTGATACTGTATCCTTCAGAAAAGAAGGAAAAAAAGCTAGTTTTTGTTCTCTAGTATTCAGTCTCTGTTTCAGGGAATTGTAACACTGTTTTACTTTCAATATCTTCTATTTTGTTTTTTCTTTTCTTATTTTAGTGATGTCAATATTATGCTTCTTCAATACCAGAAATCAGGGTTGACCAGTAATAACCCTAAAATCTTGTAATTGATAGAAAGTTCTCTAGAAAAAAGCTTCTTAAACTATAGGTTGTAACCCCATATGGAATAGCATAATTCAACGTGGAAGGCATCACAAAAAAATTTGGCAACAATAAAATGTTTCTGAATGCAAAAACCAAAAAAAAAAAAAAATTAATTCAAAAATCAAACACATGAATCTCAGGCGTTTCTGGCAGTTCTTGCCCATATTGCATCATGCAACTTCTAACCCTAATCTTAAATGTAGCCTTCTTCATTCTTTACACACGATATGCACACTTTACAGTGTGTATGTACGAATGCTACCAGAAATACCTTAGCTCAGATTCGAAATGGCATCACCTAAAAATTTCTCAGGCAAAAAAGGGTGACTAGTAGAAAAGTTTAAGAAGTCCTGCTCTATAAGATTCTAAGGACCTTATCACCAAGAGATATAAAGCAACAAAAACAATATCCTAACACTTTTCTCCAGATAAATTAGGCTAGTTTTCCTTAAAAGACACTGAAACCATCCTAGAGACTTGATTTGCTCAGGAGGCTGAATGCAAATATGTTGACATCACTTCCTGATCACCTGACTTCATAATAGCTACAAAGAAGATAGGGTCTGATCATGGCTGGTGGAAAATGATGGGATGGAAGTTCACTCAGCTAAATCCATTTAAGGTGACCCAATGAATATACTTTTTCAATGACCTGCTATGGCTAAGTAAACCTTTGTTAAATGCTCAGTGATCTAGGGAGTCTCATTTTGTCCCAACATCAAACATCAACCTGATTGAGCCTCAATGCAGAACTGATAGGTTCTATGCTCTACTGGTATCCTCAAATCATGGCTTTGCCAATTAATATCTTGGACAAGTCACTTATAACTCTAGGACTATAAAAAGAGGGAGTTGGATTAGATGACTTTTAAAGTCTCTTCCAACTCTAAATATAGTATAATTGTACATAAAGAGGAAGAATGAAACAAACATGTTAGATGGGGCTACTATGGCAAACTTATGTAAGGGCATGAATAAAAATCAAACAGAATGGACAAGCATGTATGGATCAAGATAGGCAATGTTGGAGGAAATATCTACATTAATTAAATTATTGATTTATATATGTATGTAAGAGCATATTGCTGATATTTGTCAGAGCAATTTTTTTTTTTAATTTAAAAGGTCCTTAGAAGTTTTCTGGTACAAGTGGAGGTGATAAGTATTAAATAACCCCTACTATATGCCAGGCACTATGTTAAGCACTTTTCAATTCCCACAAAAATGTAAAAAATGCCTTCCATAGAAGTTCTATGACATAAAAGTGGCTTGCGACAGAGCTAACAAGTCCACTAACTCCAAATCCAGCATTATTTCCACTATATAGTTATAACCATAAAACACAACAACAAACAGCTCAAATTTGGTACTAATTTAATAAGTTTTGGATTTGAAACTGCTTTCCCTTGTGTCAACAGGAAATTCCCAATGTAAAGTCCTTTCACCAATGCAGATCAACGAACTATCTTTAATTCATAGTCTTAGAGAAAGAATTGCCTAGAACATTCAAAGAGTAAATGATTTGCTTACACTCACAAAGACAATTTCAAAAGTAGAACTTCAGTCCTCTGAACTCTAAAACCCGGCCTCTATTTAGATGCCTAATCAAAATAAGAATTATTCTATACAAAGCTAATAAAAACATGAATAAAAATTCTACCTATTGCTAACCTTCTTCTCCTGAAGAAATATATAGAAATAAGGCAAAAAAGAAAAATAACTACCAAACTGTTTTATTCATTTTTCTGCAATTTTGTCAGTTATATAGAAGTTATATAAAAGAGAGCCAACATATCTTTTCATCTAAGATAATGATTTGGTTCACTTTTACAAAAAGAATTCATTTTTTTAATCTGTTCTCTATGAGTTAATTGCCACTGATAGGAAGTAATTGTATACCCAAAAAATTGTCTATAATTTGATACTTTTTTTTTAAAGCAGTTATCTCCATTTATTCATTCAAACCAAGGCTCCAGTGATTGTATACAAGGATAAACAAATTCATGAAATGCACTAGTCTCCTTGCTCCTGGTTTTTTCCCCATTCTAGTCTATCCTTTTTTCTTTTTTTTTTTTAAATTAAAGCTTTTTATTTGCAAAACATATGCATGGGCAATTTTTCATCATTCACCCTTGCAAAGCTTTCTGTTACAAATTTTTTCCTCCTTCTTCCCACCCCCTCCCCTAGATGGCAGAAAGTCTAATACATGTGAATTATATTGAAATACTTGACAAATCAAATATGTGTATACATATTTATACAGTATAACTTGATACTTCTAAGGCAGTCAGTGTCAAATATTAAAAGGAAGTTAGAGGCTTTTTCTAAGTTTTATAAAATATGACCTCTCTAGTTTCATGAAATGAAGTTGGAAAAAAATGTTAAAACTTATGAAGTTGTTTAACATTTATAAAGCACTTGAACATTATCTCATTCCCAACCACACAGTGAGATAGATGCTTTTATTATCACCATTTTATAGATGAGGAAACTGAGGTCCAGAGAATTTAAGATTAATGTATCTCGACCAGAATTCAAACACTGATCTGTTTGATTCCTAGCATAGTACTCTTTCAACTAAACAAGCACTGGATATATATCAGCTTTTTTTTTTTAAATTAATGAGAATTTCTAAGTTATACAATATCAGGTCCTAACAGAAGAGACAAAAGAAAAAGACTCTCACAAGAATCTATTACATAACAGCAGTCTCACTATATAACAATGGGATGAACATTTTATATGCTTACCTTAATACATCTGTAAATGGGAGTCCTACTTCAGAAAAGGGAGAAAGATAAGGTAAATAATGCCCCCTTTTATATTCTAGTAAAGATAAAAGATACTAATCACAAAGACAATATCTGATAATCAAAATAGGAGAGGGAATTTAAAGATTGCTTCACCTATTCTAACAGAACTATCAAGGGACTTCAAAATCTAGCTAATTCTTTTCCTTCTTGAACTTTAATTTCTGCAAACACAACAGCCGAGCATGACTTTCCAGTAGAGTATAACAATTTCAATTTTATCAATGAGTCCCTAAGAAGTTTTCATATTAAGGAGCAATTTATATTCTTTTTTTTCTAAAGAAGCAAATTTTATTTGCTGTTTTTACCTTAAGAGGATTACAAAATCTAAGCGAACAAAATCATCTTTCAGTTACACCAAGAATAAAAATAACTAAAAATTCATAATGAAGGATGGAAGAAAAGTTTAATTTAGAAATATTAAGAACTCTTATATCTCTAATGTGTTGAAATTCAAGCAATTTCAAACTTAAGAATGAATAATGGATATTGGTATCCTGAAATTCCCTCTTTTACCATGAAAAGTGTCATCAAAAGCCTCTATATTTCCTATTTGCCTCCCGAATCCATATTTCAAAATTATGTTCCCACAATCTCCCCCAGTCTTTGCTCTTAATCTTTCTTCAACTAAATTCAATTATCTAACCACTACACACCTGTCAGATTGGCTAAGATGACAGAAAAAGATAATGACGGATGTTATGGGGAATGTGGAAAAACTGGGACACTGATACATTGTTGATGGAACTGTGAACGGACCCAACCATTCTGGAGAGCAATTTGGAGCTATGCTCAAAAAGTTATCAAACTGTGCATACCCTTTGACCCAGCAGTGTTTCCATTGGGCCTATATCCCAAAAGAGATCTTAAAGGAAGGAAAGAGACCCACTTGTGCAAAAATGTTTGTGGCAGCCCTTTTTGTAGTGGCTAGAAACTGGAAACTGAATGGATGCCCATCAATTGGAGAGTGGCTGAATAAATTATGGTATATGAATGTTATGGAATATTACTGTTCTGTAAGAAACGACTAGCAGGGGGATTTCAGAGAGGACTGGAGAGACTTGCATGAACTGATGCTGAGTGAAATCAGCAGAACCAGGAGATCATTGTACACAGCAACAAGAAGACTACATGATGATTAATTCTGAAGGACATGGTTCTCTTCAACAATGAGATGTTTCTGTAGTGGATATCCTGCCATCTAGGGGAGGGGTGGGGAGTTGGGGGGAAAAATTTGTAACGGAAAGCTATGTAAGGGTTATTGTTGAAGAGTTACCCACACATATGTTATGCAAATAAAATAAAATTTAAAAAAAAAAAAAAAAACAATGAGATGTTTCAAACCAGTTCCAATTGTTCAGTGATGAAGAAAGCCATATACACCCAGAGAGAGGGATCTGAATGTGGACCACAACATAATATTTTCACGCTCTCTATTGATGTTTGCTTGCATTATGTTTCCCTTCTCAGATTTTTTTTTCTTGTAGATCCGATTTTTCTTGTACAGCAAGATAACTGTAAAAATATGTATACACATATTCAATCTGTCAAATATTTTAACATAATTAACATGTATTGGACTTCCTGCCATCTAGGGAAGGGGGTGGGGAGTAGGAGGGAAAAATTTGTAACAGAAAGCTTTGCAAGGGTCAATGTTGAAAAATTACCTATGCACATGTTTTGCAAATAAAAAAGCTTTAATTAAATAAATAACTTCAATTATCTATAACCTAATTCATTGCAGTGGCCTCTTCTTATTGACATCTGTATGAGATCTCACCCTAACATACATCAGAATCCTTACTCCCAATGCAAAAGGTATAAAAGAATTATTTCTGGATTCCCGAATAGCAATGTTTCATGCATCTCCTCAAAGAAACTAAGGTGTAGATAATGGTTAAGTTCTACAATAATATTAGTACTATTATTAGGCTACATTATTTTCATGGGCTAACCTAAGTCCAGCCATTTATAAATCTTTTTTCTCAGGAAAAATGTTTCAAGTTCCAGCAACCAACTTAAAAATTAAATAGGAATATGACCTATCACAAAAGAATATGACTTTGTATACAGTCCTATACAAAATAATATAACTTCAGACAATTTAGCGTAAATAAAACTGTTACAACTGACGTGGAGCCATCTGCATTTGGCATATTGGCAACATTACTGTGTTACAAACCACTTTCTAAAGGGTAAAAGTTTTAAAATAGTATTTCACTTTTTCAATACCTGAAAGTTTTTTGGTACTTAAAAGTACACCTTTTATGTGTGTTTATAGATTATAACTTATCATTTCAGGGAAAAAAAAACTTTAATTAGCACAAAGCACAATTATTTTACCACTTTAAGTATCTTCTCACATTTATTACTCTGAGCCCTCTTATCATCTGCATCTAGATTTTTTTGTTCTCCTGTGGACTCAAAACTCTGTGTTCCATTATATCTTCTAGACCTCTAAATTTTAGCTTTGACCTAGAATTCACTAACAAACTTTTCAAGAAAGTGCTATATATTCATTGCCTCCCTTTTCTTACCACTACTGAGTTCTGAATTCTGATTTTATAATTCTGAAATTCTTCTCTGAAAATTCACCCATAACTTCCTAATTTCCAACAAATCCAGTATCTTTTTTTTTTCAACCTCCCTTCTCCTCAATCTTAGCAGTTGGCATTGCTAAACCTCCACTTTTCATTGCACATTCATCCATTGGCTTTCTGAAACTAAATTATACAGCTTCTCTCTAACCTCCTGGGATCTTTTATTTCTATGTATGCTACTCTCTCCCTCATTCCCATATACCCAGGTTTATTTGAATCCACTTATCTTCTCATTTGATTGTCCCCAGCTCTCATCTCATCCACCCCCATGACTTCAATTAACTCCTATATGTGGATGACTCTCAGTCTTAAATTTCCATCAGATTCATGGATATCCTACTATCAATCTCAAATTCTGCATGCCCATTATTTCTTTACTGCAAAATTAGCTTCCCTTGCAGATTTTCATGTTTATATCCTCAAAACATTTAGAGAGTTATTCTGCCCTTTTCCCTCTTCAATTTTCTCCACATCCAGAATCATTGTAACTTGTTCATTTTTCCTTTGAAATATCTCTCACAGGGCAGCTAGATGGTGCAGTAGATAGAGTACTGGCCCTGAAGTTAAGAGAACCTGAGTTCAAATTTGACTTCAGACACATAACACTTTGTAGCTGTGTGACCCTGAATTAACCAGAATCACCTCACCAATACGTGTGTGTGTGTGTGTGTGTGTGACACCAACCAGCTTTCTCAGGCTTCTTTTTTTCCTCTCTCTACAATTCTGGCTCTCATCTATGCTTCTGATAATCTCTTCTATACAGAATGCCAAATACTAATAAAATATATGCATATGAAACTGCATTGAATACAATCCAATTTATTAAACATTTACCTCTCTAGATCTTGGTTTTCTTATTTGTAAAAGGAGGATAATACCTCCCAGGATTATAGAAAGGGTCAATAAGATGTGTTCAGAGTGCTTTGTAAACAAAGTGCAACATAAATACAAGCTATTACTATTATTATTTTCAATGCTAATTCATAAGCCTTAACAATAAGTTTCTGGAAACATCACATTTTGTAAAACTGTGTACAAGGTACTATGCTAGATGCTACAGATACAAAGGCAATATCACTGAAAAATAATGCCTGCCCTTGAAAAGCACATATTATCCTGAGTTAAGAAATAAATACAAAGAGAGAAAGCTTTATGACATTTGGGAAGTTGTATAGGTCTTTTAATGAATGCAAGCTTCTCCCTTTTAAAAGCAATATTCTTCCACTACTGCTATATGGTTATAAATCAGTGATTACCATAGTCTTCAAGGAACCAAAATTGTGAATCACCTAAAAGGCAATGGCAAGGAAAAAACTGTTGGGTGCAAATGGCCCAACACAAGAACACAAGAAAGGGTATAAAGATATAATTAAGAAGCATAACCAGAAAAGGAGGTAGAATGGTTATGTATAAAGAGATAAAATCACTGAACAATGTGAGTGATCTATTACCCATAATTCAAATAAAAGAAGGCCTTCTTTATACTGAGAAAACTTCTTATGGAAAGTTTATGAGAGAACACAAACAAGAGTCACAAAAGAAAGAAGGCATGAAAGAGTTTCAATCCATACTATATGATAACGCTTTGTACCCTCTTGTGAACTCATAGATCTATTTAAGTTTCAAAGTACTATATATATATATATATATATATATATATACATATATATATATATTTCCAATCTCTACCCTGAACTCCAGTCTAACATTTCCAACTGCTTGCTGAAGTCAAAATAATGTCTAAAACTAGACTCATTATCTTTCTCTCTTCCAATTTCCCTTTTTTTTAATTCATGGTACTCTCAACCTCTAGTGAGTCAAGTTTAAATCCCTTAAATTATCTTTGACTTCTTCCTTTTCTTCACATCTAATTAGTTGCTAAATTCTGCTGATCCTACATTAGCACTATCACTTGTATTTATCTCTTCTATAGTCACCAAATATCTTTCTAACTGGCCCCCCAAACATCAATTCCTGCCATTCTTCATTAACTCTGCCCTTCACGCAGCTGCCAAAATAATCTTCATAATACACAAGTCTGACTCCTGTGTCCAAAAATTTTCAATAGCTCCCTAATGCTCATAAGATAAAATATACACAAACTCCTTATTTTGGTACTTTAGACTCTCCAAAAATCTGCTACAATTAACCTTGTCTTGTTTTACTTTTCCTCCAACCAAAGTACACTATTATCTTTTCCCAGAGTTCATCTCACCCTTCCTACCTTCATGCTTCTGCACACAATCACCCCCTCCTGGAATGCAGTGTTTTTTTATATCTTTACTTGTTGAAATTCTTCTCTTCCTCCAAAGCTCAGTTAAAGTATTAACCACCACCACTACCCCATGAAGTTTCTCTGATCCTCTCAGCTTAAAGTGATCCTCAAAATTTTATAATACTTTATATGAACCTTTCCCTTGCCCTTACTATAGATTCTTCCTCCTTTTATACTACCTTCTATTTTATATTTGCCTCTATGAGGGAACATCATGTTAGGATGGAACAAAATTGGTATTAAATGCCTACTATGTGCTAGACACTATGTTAAGTACTTTACATATATTATCTTAGTTGATACTCAAAATAACCCTGGGCCCACGTAGGTGCTATTATTATATCCATTTTACAGTTGAGAAAACCAAAACAGAGAGAGATTAAGTGACTTGCTTAAGGTCACATACTTAGAAAGCATCGGAGGCTAGATTTGAACTCAGGTCTTCCTGACTCCAACTTGAGCACTCTAGCCAATGTAGTACATACATAGCCTGAATTGCAGTAGAAAATGTGTTAGATTTAGCAGAGAACTTGGTTTTCTTGGTACCCGCTAAGCCATCTACTACCTCTATAATATTGAGCAAATCACTCAACCACTCGGGGCCTTAGTTTTCATCATTTGTAAAATGGGAGAACTAGACTAGATCACCTCTAATGTTCATTTCAGCTCTATAATTCTATGATTGTAATAAGCTCCATAAAGACAATAGATGTAAGTAAGGGTTTTTTCTAGTTCATTTTTATTTCAGAACCTAACAGAATATTTTATACATAATAGGCGCTTAATAAATATTTGTTTATTTGAAGAAAATGTCATGATTCCAAGCTTTTATCATACCACACTTAAACTATCATAATATACTTTTTTTTTTCTTGCTTTTTGCTGAGGCAATTGAGGTTAAGTGACTTGCCCAGGGTCACACAGCTAGGGAATGTTAAGTGTCTGAGACCAGATTTGAACTAAGGGCCTTCTGACTTCAGGGCTGGTGATCTATCCACTGCACCACCTAGCTGCCCCCATAATATACTTCTAATAGATTCAAATATTATAATACCAATTTGCATTTTAAAAAATTTGTGTCCCTTCTGTTTTCCCCATTTCAATCTTTGTTAAACCTGTGCAAATGCTACTGTGCTGTTCCAAAATCTTCCATGCTTTTCCAATGTCTATATGGTAATCATATGGGAACTACAAATAATATTACAGATTATCTACTCCAACTCCCTTATTTTACAAATGAGGAAATTAAAACTCAGGAAGGTAAAAAGATTTGTTCCATGTTACAGTCAAATAAGTGTAAAGCTGAGACTCAAATGCAAGTTTTCTGACTCAAGTTTAAAACTATTTCTACTAAACTACACTATACACATTAGCTTGTCATTTAAATCCTTCAGAATCTGACCCTACCTACTCCTTTCTATTTATCTCCCTTTATTCCTTTGTAAGTCCCTCCACTCCAGCCAGACTGGGATCTAGTATAACTAACTCATGCTATTGCCTCTACATATTTCCTCCCTATTCTAATAAGCTTATTTTTCATTCTTCCTCAAAGATCTAGCACAAATATTATCCCTTCTATGAAGTCTATCTAATTTTGTTCTCTCTCTCTCCTAAATTCAAGTAATACTGCTTATATTACTTATTTCACATTTAATAAGCAAATTGATAGTTATCCATTTATCTGTGACTATGTTTTGTCTATTCAATTAAACAGTAAACACCCTGGGATAAGGAAATGTTTTTATTCCTTTTGTATTCCTAGATTATTCTATATATTCGATGAGCATTTTCTGAAGTTGATTATAACTTATTGAGAAAGGGAATGGTCCTTTTCCTCCCTCATCTTATCAAAGAGACTGCCATATCATTAATTTCGGTACTATTAAGACTTGAGTTTTAAAGCTAGAAATACTATTCATAATCTCTTAATGGTCAAATAGTTATTGTTGAAGTATAACTGTACTATGTACATGAGTATGAATAAACAAACAGATAGAGGTACATAAATGTGCTAATGAGAAGTTCTTATATTGTAAAATATATCCAAGAAGAATATGGATAATCTTATTTTCTGTCATCATTACCTCATCTATTATTCTTCAGTTGAAAGAATTTTTAGATAACATATCTATAACTCCTTCCTTCAAAAGATAAGGAAACAAAGGCCAAGTGAAGTTTCTGGATCACACAGAGGGATGATGGACTGAAAAACTGGTACCCAACCTTCCAAGTATACTTTCCACTATACCACAACATCTGCCTTAATGTTAACTGATAAAAATGTTACATCATATTGTTTACATCATATTATATTAATGTTTACATCATATTATATTAAATATACTTCATTAGGTTCCTTTATTATCATAAAACATAACTGACACCAAAAAGTTAGAAACTACTTTTTAACTAATCAATACATAGAGGTAAGGATAGTAATAACACAGTGTGTGAATTAATGGAAAGAATACTAGAATAAATTGTATGTATTTAATGATTGAATTGCTTTGCATACCAATTATGTATGACCCAAGCCTTCTCCTACAACTAAACTTACTCCCTCTTCCCGTATTTCAAACGACCCCAATCCACATTAATTCCTAACAATCCTTCAACTACTGCTCAAATCTCACCTCATCCAGGAACCATTTTTGGTCCACACTGATTTTTCCCTCCTCTAAATTATTATTAACTGTTATCTACATGTCCTTGGCACTTATCTTATACAGTTGTTTTCTTTCTACATACATTCCTAATTATTCCACCAAAATATAAGTTGACTGAGGGCAAGAACTGTCTTCTTATATTTCTGTATGTTTAGTAACTAGAATGACTTATACATGAAAACAATAAAAAATTGTGAAAAGAACTTATTTTCTGGTCAAAGACCCTGAAGCTCTCTTCAATAGGAGGATTAAATGAAAATTTTGTGTATATTCTGTAGGAAAAAAATTTGATCCATTGTAAGCAATAATGGGTCACACTCATGTAGACATTTGTAGAGGTGTAAGACCTACGAAGTGTTTTATGTACATTTATTTTATTTGACCTTCACAATAATCCTATAAGGTAGGTGCTATTATTATCCTAATTTAACAAATGAACAAACTGAGGCTCAGAAAAATTAAATGAATTAATTTTCCAGGATTGCACAAGTAGTATTAAAACCAGGATTCCCTAAATGCAAGTTTTGTACTCTTACCCATTCTGGCAATGATATCAAACTCAAAACAAAAATAATTCCTGGGGCCACATGTTGACTTAAGAAACTACAATATAACATTATTCATAAAAGAGGGGAAAGGACTCACATGTGCGAAAATATTTGTAGCAGCTCTTTTTGTAGTGGCAAGGAATTGGAAATTAGGTGGATGCCCATCAATTAGAGAATGGCTAGGTAAGTCATGATATATGAATGTAATAGAATATTGTTTTATAAGAAATGACAAGCAGGCTGCCTGGAAAGACTTACATGTACTGATGCTGAGTGAAATTAGCAGCATCAGGAAAACACTGTACACAGTTAACAGCAAGATTACATGATGATTAACTATAACAGACTTAGCTCTTCTCAGCAATATAGAGATTCAAGACAAATTCCAATAGACTTAGAATGGAAAATGCCATCTGCATTCAAAAGGAGAACTATAGAGACTGAATGAGGATGACCTTTTTTTTGCTTGCTTTTTCTTTCTCATGTTTTTCCCTTTTTGATCTGATTTTTCTTTCATAACATGTCATATGGAAATATGTTTAAGATGATTATATAACCGGTATCAGATTGCTTGCTGTCTTGGGGTGGGGGGGATGTAAGGGAGGGAAGAAGAAAAAATTTGGAACTTAAAATCTTACAAAAATGATCATTCAAAAATAACTTTACACATAATTGGAAAAATAAAATACTGAGAAAAAAATAACATCTATGCTGTGTTGACTTTTTTTTTTTTAATTTGTTAAACATTTCCCAATTATATTTTATTCTGACTCTGGTCACAAATGGGAGTTTTGTGGGCTTGTGGCCAGCAAGTTTGACACCTCTATACAGTTACCCCATGTATATTTTAAAGTGGAAAGAGACCCTGGAAGTCATTTCCCAAATGTTTCCCAATACAAATGGAATAAGAATTTATATAGCGCCTACTATGTGCCGGGCACTCTACTAATTAAGCACATTTGCAAATATCTCATTTGATCCACACAATTCTGCCATGTAGATGCCATTATTATCTATATTTTACAGTTGAGAAAACTGAGCTCTTAAGTTCAGTTCTTTAATATCTATTGTTTTACTCTCAGCACTGGAAAAGGGGTCTCAGAATCTAAAGGATAAGGACTAGGAACAGGGGGTAGGAGGAAAAAGCAGAACATTTTAGTTAAATTGTTTTAAGAAATAAGAAGTTGGGTAGTAATATTTTGTAGACCAGTAAAAATTTGCTAACAATGTACAACAGTTAGTAAAAACACTAAAGTACATTGATGGCATTGGAATGTAGAAAGATCCAAGAGACCATGTTCAAAGGACTTGCCCCCTCAACTGGGAAAGTCATTTACCCTCAGGGAACCTATTTCCTCATCCATAAAGTGAGAATGCTAATATTTCTACTACCAATACCAGCTGAGGATTCAGAAGACTGTTCAAACCTGACAATTTCTATGCCCTTGTGACCTTCAACAAGCCATTCGGATCTCAGTTTCTTCACATGTAAAATGGAAGAGTTGGTCCAGATGCTTCTGAAGTCCCCTATATAGCTTCAGACAAAAAGATCTATAACTTTAGAGGCCTGGTATTGGAAAAGTGCTTTATAAAAGGCAAAATATTATGAAATATGAATTGCTATTATTATATAGTTTAATCTGAAGATTAAATTTCCTCTTCAACATTTCCAACAACAGTTAGCTATATAGTGGTGAGGGACTCATGCCTTTCCAAGGCAATCCATTCTACTTTTAGAAATCTCTAATTATTGGGAAGGTTTTCCTTATATTGAGCCAAAATATGCTTTCCTATAACTTCTATCCACTTATTCAAGTTCTGCTCTTGAGCCAAAGTAAGTGTAATCCCTTTTACATATAATACTTCAGATCTTCAAAAGCACCAATCAATCCTTTTCTCCCTCTTTCCGCTTGCGCTCTTGTTCTCCTTTCTTCCTCTTTCTCTCTCTCTTCTCTCTCTCTCCAAATTTCCTCTTTTCCAAGATAAAGTCACAGGACCTTAAATAATTTCCTAATTTCTTATCCAGGGGAAGGCAATCAGTATAAAAAAAGTTCAGATAATAATCAAAAAGTGAAATGGTATGTCTTAGAAGGCAGATAGTAAGTAGGTTTACCTTTACCTAAAATATTTTAAGCAAAAATTAGATAATCATTTTTCAGGCACACTATAGAAGAGGTTCTTTATAGGATTCTTAAATGAAAAAACTGGTTTCTTCCAATTCTGAAATTCATCAATAAATGAAAGTGAAAATTTAATTTTTTAAATAAAATATATTTAATGAAGGAAGGGTTGGAAAAATTTAATACCTAAGTACAGGATGAAAGAGGTATGGCTAAAAAAGTTGGTGTTTAAAAAAAATAACCAGGTGAACAAATTGGCAAAATACAAAGTATAGAAATGAAAAAGTGCTGGAGGGACTATAGAAAGACAAGAGCTGTTGATGGAGTTATAAAATGGTCCAACCATTCTAAGAAAAAGCAACTAAAATTATCCTTTGATTCAGAGATTACATTGCTAAACATATAACTCCCACAGGGATCAAACTTAGTAGGAAAAAAGGTCCCATGTATAACAAAAAAAAAAAAAAATTATTGCAGAATTTTTTGTAGTAGCAGAGAACTGCAAACAAAATAGATACCTATCAGCTGGGGAATGGCTAAACAAACTATGGTACATGAATGTAAATGGATTATTATTACAGAAATGATGACTACAAAGAATTCAGAGAATGGGATAATGTTAACTGATACAGAGTGATGAAGCAAAGCCAAATAAACAATATACAATACTTTTACAATGTAATCAGAAAAAAAAAAAAAAAAGAACAATGAAGCAAAACTAAGTATTGCATGATTGTAATGAACGAATTTGGGCCCTGAGGAAAAAAAAATTTTCTCCCTCTCTTCATTTCATGGGATACAAAATATGGTTACAGAATGTTACATATACTGTCACATAGTGTTATATTGGTTGGTTTTGCTAAATTTTTTTCTTATTTGATCTTTGTAACCAAAAAAAAAAAATCAATGTAACGAAATACTATTAAAAGAAATGATTAGTAGGATTTCACAAAGTAGAAAAACTTACATGAATTGATGAAAAGTGAAGTGAACAGAATATTGTATACTACTAGTAACAGCAACACTGTACCATAATCAACTATGAATAATTTAACAATTCTCAGTAATATAATGATCTAAGACAATTCCAAAGACTCATGATGAAAAATACTATCCACATCCAGAGAAACGCAATTTTCACTTTTTTTTTTTTTTTGGGGGGGGGAGGTGTCTGTTTCTACTTTCACAACATATCTAATATGGAAATGTTTTGCAAGATTCAACATATACCACCTATATCAAATTGCTTACCATCTTAAAGATAAGAGCAGAAAGACAGGGAGAAAATTTGGATTATAAAGTTTTTTTTAAATGGATGTTAAAAAATCATCTTTACATGTAAAAAAAATACTATTTCATTTTTAATTGTTATAGGAGCAGAGAAAATTCAGAAATAAATGAAATTTTAAAACAAAAGCCATTAATAAAAAATGTTAAGAAAAAGAGCTTGTTATATTTTAATGTAAATAAAATGTTAATTAACAATGTGCCAAAGTAACAAAAAAATAAAATAAAATCAACCATAGGATTTTTTTTCACATTATGTCCAAAATCAGAGGTCAGAAGTCATATGGAATACTGAATTCAGATTAAGTAAATAGAAAGTGTTTAATTCTTTGTACTGTTATCCTCAGAACCTAGAACAGTGCCTGACCCATTGCAGATGCTTACTAATTTATTAATTGTTTGATTAAGCATACCAAGGAAGAATGGGCCAGGGTTAAAAAGGGCTTGAAATTATCTTATACATGGATAATTTGAAGATGTTTGGCCTAAGAAACAAAGATTTAGGGAGTGGGGAGACAAGTCATTTATCTTCGAGTATTTGAAGAACTGTCATGTATAAGAGAAACTAGACTTGTTTTACTTGATCCCAGGGAACAAATAATGGGAATAAATTTCAACTCCATATAAAAAAATTCTTTGCAACAACCTGAGCTATCCAAAAATCAGAATGAGCTGCCTCATAAGACTGGGAACATATCTTTAGAATTCTTCAGGAAAAGGCTGGATGACTACTTAATCAGGACTACTATTACTTTAAAGGGTCTTCCTATTCACAATGAATAAGATGACCTGTGTGGTCCCTCCTAGTTATAAGATCCTATAAATTTATGATGCTATGGTTATTTTGACTCTGTCTACTAAGAATCACTGAAAGACATTCCCTTAAAAACTATAATTCTTTTTCTAAACCGGATGCATGATTTCATTTGTTGGGGAATTCCTAGAGTAGAAACTTGTTCTACTGACACAGATTGGCAATTCATCTATAATTTAAAGACATAGAGTTGCCTGGGGTGACTGAGTGGCTAAATAATATAGCTACTATCACATAACTAGGATGATGATGACGACGACGACGATGATAATGATGATGATGACGACGACGACAATTTTGATGACAAACATTTACATGGTTGATTTAAGCTTGGCAAAGCAATTTACCTGTATATCTCTTTTGGTCCTCAAAAAAACCTGGAAAGGTAATATTATTACCACTATTTTACAGATGAAGAAACTGAGGCTGAGTGGCTAAATGATTTGCTCAGGGTCACATACCTGAGTTTGAAATAGTATCAAATCAGATTTAGCTAGCAGCAAAGTCCTATTGCCTATATTATGTTGTCTATCAAAAACTACACACACACACACACACACACACACACATATACACAAACACAACTACATATTCAAATCAAATTCAAAAGTCCTATTTGCAACCAATTTCAATTTTCCTATTTGAATCATATTTGGGTTTCATAAACAATTTCTTTGGAATTTCAAACTGCTATAATTCTAAATATACTAAAAAACAAAAAACAAAACAGGGGCAGCTGTTTTTTGGGGTTTTTTTTTTGGGGGGGGGGGTTGTCTGCAGTGGATAGAGTATCAATTCTAAAGTCAAGAAGACCTGAGTTCAAATGTGACCTAAAGACACTTAACATTTACTAACTGTGTGATCCTGAACAAATCATTTAATCTCAATTGCGCCTCACCAAAAACAAACAAACAAAACTAATCATCACAATCTCCACCACCAAAAAAACAAAAAACAAAAACCCACAAATTAGTGGTCATGAAAATAAATCAAACTACTAAATTGAAATATGTTCTACATACTAGATTCTAAATTCAAGTCTCTATCATGTAATTATAGTTTAATAAATAATACTATTCTAATATTTAACACATTCAAAACTTAAGTTCTGTGTCTTTTTCTTCATAAAGGACATGAGCTCTATTTGAATAAAGGTACAAAAATGCGTAACACATATACCTTAATTTTTTGTCTTGGGATTTTTAAAAAGTTCAAGCTCCCAACTTGGCATCTGCTTTACCACTACAAAATTTAATGTATTTAGGACAAGAGAATCATATGGTAGGTGGATGGTAACTCAAAGATCATCTAGATGAATCACCTTGTTTTTAATAAAGAAATTAAAACCCAGGGAACTGAAATGACTTGTCCAACTTCAACCATGAAGTGGTAGAGCCATGATTTGAACCCAGAGTCACTGGCTCCAAATTAAGCACCATGAAATTATAAGTCTATAGTATCATTTTTGCCAACCATAATGACAAATAGTCAAGAGAAGTGGGTAGGGGAAGAGATTTGGAAATCATTTTCAAAAGAATAACAATACAGTGTGATTTGTATACAAACTTTGGAAGTTTCTTTGAAATAATAATATAATGTGACTAATCAATGTCAACATGAAAAGCATTTTAGGAGTAAGTACATTTCAAATGATTTGAAATTAATGTTTATAAAATTAGACCATGGTATCCTAGAAGAGGATTAGATTTCTATCAGAAGACTTGGGTTCAAATCTCAGCTCAACTTACTAAATCTCAGTTTCTTTATCTGTAAAATAATGACAATACCTGCCCATCCTACCTCACAAAGTCGTTGTAAAAATATATGTGACACTAATTTGTTAATGGAAAAGAACTATGCAAATATAAGATATTATTGGATGTGCCTTATCAATATTCAGGAATCTATGAGCAATGACTTCTTATGTAACTAATATAAAACCAGAACAATAAATTACTCAACAAAATGTTAAAATTCTTCCTGAACCAAACAGTAGAAAATACTCGAATATAAGGTGTGAAATTTCTAAGAATGAATTATTTCCTACTTCAATTCACAATGATATCTATGGCATTAAAATAATAATTTACATTTCCACAGTAACTTATACTTCTCAAAGTTTTTTCATAATTCATTTGATTCTCACAAAAACTCTCTGAGATAGAAAAAACAAATATTGTCATCAGATTCCTTCTATCTGATGAGGAAGCAGGCTAAAAAGGGTTAAATGATTTGTTCAAGACCATCAAGGCAGAAGTAGGGCTAGAACATAAATTTCCTGGCTTCAAGTCCAACTTTTTTTTGGAGAGGGTCACTCTACCAGTACTACTTAAAAATATTCTTATTTAGGACTTTATAATGTGGTGAACACTGAAACAAGACTCAGAAGATCATTTCAAATCTGCCATTTACTAGCTGTATGATCTTAATTAAGCAAATCATTTTCCCTTTTCTGAGCCTCAGTTTCCTGATCTATAAAACAATATGGCTAAAAAAGATGATCGCCAAGATTTCTTACACTCTAAAATATTATAATCCAAGGTGGGTTTTTTGGCTTTTTGCACTAATAAGAACAAATATGAAAAGAAAAGAAGCCTAATAAAGCAGTACTTTCTTTCCCAGTCACTATAACTGAATAACTATAAAATGACAAAGAGAAACCATTCATAAATTCAAAATAAGAACCAGAAGAAGGACTCATTTAGGTTAGAAGCCCACTACCACCAGTTTGGATTTCGAAAGAGGAAACCACCTAACTTTTCTCATTATCTATGTTTTTCTAAGTTGAAAGAATAAAATATCTAAGTTCCCATCAGACACCAAAGCTCAAAATGGAAAAGGCAAAACCACCGCTTTAAAATGCAGGATAAAGGATAGGAAAAAAAAGGATAATAAAATGTTTTCTCTCATCTATCATTCCATAAAATATGTACCATATTTTAAGTGTATAATTCTTTTAATAAATTTAAGATTTCTCTTCTGCACAATGATTAGAAGCATAAAAAATAATATCTGCAAACACAGGGATGGTTATGCTTTTAATGATACTGGATATTAGTCAACCATAAAAGATACTAAAGTCTATACAAATTAATGATATTAGTTATGAGATTTTCTTCTTCACTCAATGACAAGTTTTATATCTCTTTAACTTTGAAAATCAAAATCAGGGAAATGTAGAAACCAAAATTTTAAATTCAAAAAATATACAATATTAGACAATATCTCAACTTCCAATTTCAATTTTGCTATATCTTATCTACATTAAAGTGGTTTTAAAGATTAATGATTATTAAGTTAAAAGATTTTAAAATAACTGCTATAGAGTCAATTAGATGGTGAAGTGAACAGAGCTGTGGCCTTTGTGTCAAGAGCCACTGAATGACCCTGGGTAAATCACTTAACCCCAACTGCCTAGGCAAAATAAAATAACTATTATATGTGTGTTTATTTATTGATGATTGGGGAGGAAAAAAACCTGAAGTTCCTTATATTACAAACAAAATTTAAAAAAAAAAAAAAAAAGGTAACTCAAGAATTACAACATAAGGTCCTAATTGCATGAGTCTTCTTTCTTTTATTAAGTTAAAAACTTTGTTACTATAGGCCTGATTAAATAAATCACTTCTATATATTTGAAAGGATGCCAGTTTCCAATATTATATTATCACAAAAAACAAGCTTCGAAGGCAAGAGCCTTCCTCCAAGGAAACCAGGCCCTAGGCTCTAAGAAAAGAGTATCATTAAAAACTCCTGGTTATCATTTCAATAAATAAAAGTAAAACTTTTAAGAAAGTTGCAAAGTAGCACACAGGAAAGCACACAGGCATGAATATATACACAATTTTATCTGGCTTCCTTTAAAACATCACCTTAGAAGGTTCAACATTTTTTTAAATAGTTAACTACATTTCCCTAAGTTCACAAAACTATTTATAAAAGCACTTGCTTTATTCAACTTTTTATTTTATATGAGGTTAAATGTATATATTGAAATGGTTTATATAAAATATGCCAAGAACCAACTTTCACTGAATAAGGAACAAGATTAATATGAGTCTTTTCCTCTCTAGACCACAGATGTGAGCTGTGTTTATTGTACTGATCAAAACCAATCTAACAGGTAGATATTTAACAGTTGATGTTTTGGTAGCCTTTACTGTCCACATTCAATTGCCATACTAGTCTTAGAATAGTGTGGTCAGATAGTCTTAGCATCATTTGAGGAGATGAACACAAATTCTACTACTTGTGGACAAGAAGTTTAACTTCTTAGCACCTCAGTTTCTCTGTAAACAGGAGTAACATTTTCTTACTCAGGTTCCCTAAAGATTTGTCCTAAAGACTGACTAATAAACAATGTATACTTATTTTTATTCATCCCTTGGCAAATATGAAGTACTTTTAAAAGTTTCTTCTTATAACTCGTTAAACCACAGCAACATAGGTCTTACGCATTCAATAATTTACTATTAGTAACTACTGACATTGTTAAAAGGTATTTTAAGATTTTCAAAGCTCTTTATATACATAGTATCATCTGATCCTCACAACAACCCTGTGAGGTAGGTTCTAATTCCCCATTTTACAAATGAGGAAACTGAGGCTTTGAGAGGTTAAGTGGCTTGCCCATGATCACATATCTACTGTCAGAGGCAGGATTCAGACCCACGTCTCCTCCTGCTCCCAGGTCCATCTTTTTTTTTCCACTATCCTCTGCTGCCTCTACAGTAATCTCCTCAGGATGAAATGAAGCCATGATTGCTGATTGTTGCCAAAACATGATGGATTCCCCAGTCCCAGAAAATATCAAACTAGGTATTCATAAATCCCATACCCCTTTCCCAATCAACTTTAATAAAATATAACAATAATAATAACAGCAACAATAATAAGTCAATAAAGAAGCCAAGAACATACTACAGCAAAGAATGAGCTCCCTGCTCATCCTTAAATATAGTTCTTCCCAAAGAGAAGGGTAAGTTGGACCAGGAATACTTGGGGAAGCTACTTGTGTTCTATGCTAAGTAGAGCTGTCCAGTGCTGTCCATGTGCCTTCTCCCCAAAAGTATCTTTTTTTCTTTTCAAATTTCACTGTTACCTAGCATCAAGAGGAAAAACTTGGTTAAAGCCTTAGGCCTAAAATTAGACCCACCAACTCATTATATCTGAAGACAGACTTATATATGCATGTCACATAGTCTCTTCCTAATCTACAATTCTGTAATCAGGATAGTAATAACCTGGAAGCCTGTGCCCCAATATTTTGGCAACCTACTAAAGAAGGTGAGAGATTCTACAATATGCCAGAAATCACATTATGTTCTGAGTTATTTCACTATTAGACTGTCTTAAGGACCTGTTGCAGTTTTATAAAAGTATTTTTTTGAGGCAGTAAACAATTTATGGGATTGAATGGAAATAACAAATAATACCTTTCACATATACAATACCTTTCATCCAAGAGTTTCAAAACCCTTAACAAAATAGCTATTAATTCCATTTTACAGTTGTAGAAACTGAGGTACCAAGTAATGTTTCAAGATCAAGATCACATGGCAAGTTTATAGCAAATAAGGAAACAATATAGTAACCCTTGCTCTCAAACTTATCTCTCTGAATTCCAAGGGCTCGTTTAAAATTTACAAGAAGAAATAAATGTTAAGGTCCTTGGCTGTCTGTGCTTTACAAAAATCAAAGGGTATCCACAAAACATAGATTTCAAAGATCTTTTTTTTTGTGAATGAAGGAAGAAGGCGGGAGAGGCGAGACCACCCACTATGGATGGAAGCCACTATTTTAAGGCACCTGAATTTTTGAACACTCTGATCTTGGAAGCATTCATTTTTAAGTATCAAGTGTCACAGAAAAGTTGATAGGTAAAATCTATCAAATTAATCATTTAGAAATTTAGAAATCATTTAGAAAAATTTAGAAATTAGCCTTAGATGAAATTTTATTATTGGCAAGCCCTTTAAAGCAACAGAAAGTCAACTCAACTAAAGTAGTATAAATGGAATGACATAAAAAAAACCCATTATACATAATGGATAACATTAAGAAATTTTTTAAAAATCTTTCTTAAGTGGTCATTTTAGAAATGTCTTCTTCAAATGCTAATTGTCCCATGACCTTCAACTTTACAAAAATAACAATCATAAGATCCCTTTTTCATTACAAATTTTTATAAAATTTTTAATATCAAAGCACACTTTTCAGTGTACCTGGGGCAAATTCTATTTCTTACTTGCAAATTTTTAAAGTGTTTTTCCCCAGGTTATTCCCACAAGAAGCTAGAAGGTAGTTTTTCAAAAAAACACATTCAATTATAGTAACATAAATAATTCAAATATGAAGTTTAACTCTTTAAGAACCATTTACAAAATCCTAACCAGCAAAGTAAGAATTCTGTGCAAGAGTGGGTTGCATAATTATATATCAAATATTTATATTATTATCTTTTATAGTTTCTAACTACATAAATGTGACTGAAGAATGAATATAGTTTTTAACATGAAACTCAAATTTTGCACAGATGGATATTTAACTGATACTTACACAAAGCTTTACAAACCTCTCTTACCAAAATATGAATGTATAACACTTGTATCACTATAATATAAAAGTGTCAATTTCCTATTTGCCAAGTGTACCCAGGTGATCAATTTCTTCAGACTATGACTACCTACCACCTAAGTAATATAATTAAAGAAAACACTACAAAATAAATTATTAATTCACATTAAAAGGTGTAAAATTCAATTTGAAAAAATGATGCCAATTCATAAGTCTTAAGTATATTTTCTGAAAATTTAATCACAGGGCATAAATGGTATTTTCAAAAATGTATAATTTATCAGACTAAAATATACTGTTTAAATCAGGACAACTGTTATTTTATAAGCAAAAAGAATACTTTTAACTACCCTCCTTTGCTTTACTTTTTTGGACACACACACAAAAAAAGATTAAGTTCATGAAGTTTATACTGGTCTGTGGCAGTCTATTACTTTACTGAAAAAAGAAGGTAAACCTTATAGGTATATTTGACAATGTACCTAAGATAATTAGGATAAAAATCAAGAAAATAACATGCGTTATCTTAGAACTAAGCTCCTAGTACTTGTGACTCATATCAGATTTAAGGCTATTTTCTGATGCAAAATATTAGAAATATTGCAAAAACTAAGAATAAAAAATTCTTCTTCCCCCTTCCCCCCCAGGATTTAACAAATAGTGTTATCTAATTGTCAAATCTGCACCAGCAAGTTTGGGCTTAATATTGAAATTAAATCATAAACATCTCTCTCAAAACCATTAATAAAAGAATTGTAAAAGGGCATGCCCTTCTCTAATCACTTTTCTCTTCCCAATAGCAAAGCATTCATTAGAATGAAAGAGGAAGTTCTCACTAAAAGTGATTCAATTAATTCCATATTTCCAAGGAGTTGATTCAAATGCTTAATTTAATAATATAAATAAAAATTAGTATACTATATAGTCAAAAGACAGGGATACTTTCCCTCCCAAAGTCTAGATTATCATTTTATGAGGTAATTTATAATCAGCAATGTTTCTAATTATAACCTATTTTAGTTTTTCTTTTAAATGAAATCTCACTTTAGAAATGTGATGTATTCGGGAGCAAATTATAACCTGATCAATACAGTAACTGAGTTTAAGAAGTGGACCTCAATTAAACTACTTTAAGACTATTATCTCTACTAGAGATATCAGAGATATTTTACAGTCATCTGAAGTATCTTGTTGGTCAAACAAGGACAATATCAATTTTAATTAAAGCACTAAACTATAAACCACAGGAAAGGACCTTATTGATATGGGAAAAGGCAGGCCTTTTGTGTGGCAATCTTTTAGGGGGAAAAAAGGCTATGACAAACTTTACAAATTACCTTATGTTCCATGGATTAAGATTAAACAAATACATACCTGCCATTAGATAAGTAGGGAGAAAAATTCTGGCTAATTACTCTGGAACACTCCCAAATGCCTATTGTAATTACCAGCACAAAATGTCAATACCCTTTCTTTGGAGTTTTTAATTAAGCCTAAGCAAAGTGCAAAGAATAAAAAAAAGTTTTTGGGTGGCTTTGGAACTATCCTCAGGATGTCATCAATAAAAAATTTTTTTTTTAAAAAAATCTGTTTAAAGTTTTACAAATCATTAGTTCTTAACCTTTAAATGATTAGACAAGAAAACCTTTCAGTCCATTGATGTTTTGATGCAGTCACTCATTATTTTTAGAAAATACTATGGGACATGTGAAGTACCAAATTTTCATGACTGATTTTACTACTACTACTACTTACACATACAAGTACTACATACTAAGGGATTAACTTTAAGGAGAAATATTTTTAACTCATAAAATATCTCTATGTTAAATTAAAAAATATTACTCTAGGCATAATCAAAAACAGGAAATATTTTGAGTAAGGTCTTTTGTATGCCTAAATGTTCTGAAAAAATACCAGAATATTACATACTATTCACAATATTTTTCTGACTTTAAGAACTTTAAAATAATATTGCATAATTGACAATCAGAAAGAAACTGGTAAGACTACTACAGATATTAGCATTTCTGAAATAAAAACATCCTTCTATAAGTATACTGGATAGTACTTTCATAATATATTACTTTTACTACACTAAGATCCACTAAAATGAATAGCATATGCACAACACTGATTTCATTAGGTAGTAATAGTAAAATTTAATTAGGTGTTCTTTGTGCAGTAACAATACTGCACTGAAAAATACTATCAATACTGGGAAAATACTTAAAATACAGTTTGATGATTAGGATGTTAGCCATGAATGATGTGATCTTTGTAAGTTCATTTTTATGTTCACTTAAAAACTGTTATTCAGTTCTGATATCTGAGTAGTTTTTAAAAGTAGACCCTGAAAAGAGTAAAAGCTTTCAAAGACTTAATTAAGCAGTCCTGAAAATAGGGGGTGTGTCATTCTATCTTTCTGTCACCTTTAGAAATCAGGTCCATGTAGTCCCCTATCATAGGAACTCACATCACTTGATGATAAATACAAAGATTAAATATGGTGAGATAAGAACACATTATACCTGACTACAGAAACTACTAATGGACAAAGTGATACCTCTAGAACTCTTTTTTTTTAATTTATTTAAATCCAAGATTATTTTAATGTTCATTTCCATAGTGAAGTAATTTGTCTCCTGTGACATACCTGCTGCTGTAGAAGAAGTAGTCTGCTTTCTGAGGCAGCAGGGGCATACAGGGACAGAGGTTAAGCAGCATGTTTGATTTATTCACACAATCACAAAATTACTTTAAAATTCAAAGACACAATGAAGAAGATTAAATAGAAATATGTATCAGCAGAACACCATCATATTATGGAGAGAAAAATCTCTCACAAAAAAACAGACTTAAAATGCAAATAAAAAGAATTAAGAGTAGAAAAGTCTATAAGACAGGTCTAGTTAGCATGCCCCAGTCACCTGCAGCTTATTAAACTGATAAAAAAGGTAAATGACCTTTCCATTTTAAATGAGAACAAGAACTTTCTATGACTTACAACTAACATCAAGTATTTGGATCACCTGTTTTTCATCACAATAAATACTACAATGCTTTTCTTACCTGGGGGTAGTTGAAAATTTTGAATATTTGTAGGATTCTGAGGTGGTTGAGGCAGACGGGGTGCTAAAACTGTAGGAGTCAACGTTGCTCGGATACCACCTGTAGTAGCTGTTGGAGTCCTTGGCAGACTTTGTGCCACTGTATTGGCAGTGCCTTTAGCCATCCCTGTAGGGGTCCCAGGAGCTGGAGGAGGAGGTGGTATCCCACTAGGATTGGGGATGCCACCTTGCATAGTTTGCCCAATGATCATGTTACCCCCTGTGGTGGATTGGCCACTGGTTGTCAGTGTTTGCTGTTGAGGCACTGCCTGCACTATAGTTTTAGGGGACTCTGATTTGATGACCTGTGTAGTGGCTGTGACTGGCATGCTGGAGCCAGGTTGGCTGTTCACAAGGGATGCTTGAAGGGAAACTCCAGAACCCACAGTAGCTACAGAAGCAGCAGCAGTAGCAGGCAAACTCCCCACACTGATAGTTGAATTGATCACAGTATTACTCCCATTCTGGGTAGCTGCAGCAACAGAAGCTGCAGCAGGTCCTGCTGTGTGAATTGGTGGCCTCACTAGTGCCACGGTAGGTCCCGCATTTCCAATGCTGGAGGAGGAAATAACGGTGGGTGAGGAAGAGGATACAGCAGTGCTGAGGAAAGAAGAAGTCTGGATGACAGTGTTAGAAGAAGCTGAAGGCAAAACAGCATTGACAGCATTTCCCTTCCCCAGCGGCAACACCACAGATCCTGGTCCGTTGTTGACTAGGGTGACAGCAGGTGCAGCAGCAGCAGCAGCCGGAGTCCCAGCAAAAGCAACAGCACTTCCTGAATGGTGAGAGTTCATCACGACATTACTCCCATTCAAAGTTTGCACCGTGGTGGTGGTACCGATTTTGCCGTTTCTAGAGGACAAGGCGGTTGCCATGGTGCTGCTGATGACCACCGATTTGCCCTGACTGATGGCAGTAGCCCCTGGAGCAGCAGCAGCAGCAGCTTCGGATCCTGCTGTGGTGCTGCTAGTGCTGGTGCTGCTGCTGCTGGTAGAGGTGGATGAGGAGGTTCCATCCAACAGAGCTGAACCCTGGGACCTGGTCGTGTTGTGATTAATAACACCCCCTTGCACTCCTCCGGCCCCTGCAACAACAACAACAACAAGAAGGAGGAGAGAATAAAATAAAAAAAAATAAAAAAAAAAGAGGGGGGAGGGGAAGGGGGAGGAGGTCTGGGGGCATTACTTCAGTCAAGATATTTTAACATTAACGGGAGACAAATTGGAGAATGGGAAAAATCGAAGAAGCAAAAGATCAGTTCTAGAGGGGTCTCCCTTCTGAACTGAAAGCTCTCCCGGTCCCCCGTTACTGGCACCCCCCACACCTGAGGTGTCAGACCCTTGTACTCGGGATGTCAGCTCCTCCAGACCCTATCCCTGTCCGCCCTCTGGGATGGCTGGGCGACCCTAGGGAAAAGGGATCCCCCCTTCCTTCCCTCTACCCCACCAGGGTCCCCTCGCTGTAGCCAGGGAGGGGTCTTGGCCCCCCATCCCTTGCCCCTTTGCTTCCTTCTCCCCCGCGCACCCGCCCACGAAGGGTCCCGGGTTCCCCAAGGCCCGGGCACCCCCCCTCACACCGGGTGCCCCCGAGAGGGTGTCAGGCCCCCCTCTGGGGAGGGGGGTCGGCAGGGCTGAGGGGGATCGGCCCTGGCTCCCCTCTCTCACTCCCTCTTAGCTCCCTCTCCTCTGGCCGGGACCTGCCGCCCCCGCCGCCCCCCGCCGCCGCCGCTCTACCTGCTTTTGTGATCTCCTGAGCCAGTCCCATTTTGCTGCTCTCCGTCTGGACATTAGCACCGGCGGCGGCGGCGGCGGCGGCGGCGGCTCCTACTACTCCGGCTCCTCCAGGGCTGCCGCTCACAACATGGTTCCCCAGCCCCCCGGCGCCTCCGGCCCGGATCTCGGGCGTCCTGTGAGGGTGATGGTGGTGATGGGCCGTGCTGGCCGCCAGCTGAGACTCCAGAGAGCCCACCATGTCGCTCACCACTTTCTCGTCCACCTCGCTGTTGAAGAAAACCTCATCCAGCAGATCCGAACCCGCCGCCATCTTTTTTTACTCCGCCGCTTTGGCTAATAGCGACTGGGTGAGGAGGAGGGCTGTGTGGGGAAGGGAGGGGGGGGAGGGGGAGGGGAGCCGGGGACGGGGAGGGGAGGAGGGCCGCCAGGGAGGAGGGAGGCGGGGAGGTTCCTCCGCGGCCGCCGCGCAAGCGCGCCACGGCGGCGCGTCACCGCGGCCCCGGGATTCCAGCCCGTCCTGATTGGCTGCCTGGCGCGCTTAAAAGCGACGGCAAATGGCTGCTAGCGTTATTGAAGAGTGGAGAGGGGAAGCAGTCGGGAGACCGAAGGGCGGGGGGAGGGGAAAGAGTGTAGAGGGTGGGTGGGGAGGGAGGCGGCGACGACCTCGGCTATGGTGGCGGCTGGGGGGGAGGGGCGGATGCGGAGGCTTTGCCGCTGGCGGCAGCTGTGTCTTGATACCGGGGGATCTGTTGAGGAGGCCCCGGGGCTTGGCTATGGAGGGGTCGGAGAGAGCGGGGCAGCCGGGCCGGGCGGGGTAGGGAGAAGAGATGGGGCGGGGTGGGAAGATTTGTTATAGGGCGGCGGCGGCGACAGGCGGTGGTTCGCTCTTTGTCTTTGCTTGCTCCAAAATGGCTGCGGGTTGAGTGTGGCTTGAGCGAGCGAGGGGTGAAGGGCGCCACCGCCCCGCACCTGTGCTGTCGCCGCCGCTTGCCAGCTGCGTGTAACTGAGACACCCCCGCCCAGCCCGAGCTCAAGGAGGAGGGAGGAAAGGAAGGCGGGGGAGCGAAGACGGAGACGGAGATGGGGGGGATGGGGGACGAGGAGAACGGCAGTTGAGGCCGCACACCCCGAAGGCAACCGCCATTTCACCCCGCGCGCACGGCGCGGCTTCCCTCGTTTCTCCGCATCGCTACCCCAGGGCCCCTGCTCAGGTCGCTGTCTGGACGCCCTCCGGAGTAAACGGCTGCGCTGTGGGAAGAAGCGTCTGGGGGAGGAGAAAAAAAAGTGGGGCGGGGGAGGCTGTGGGCTGCGCCTCGGCCTCGTCACTCGTGTCGGAAAAGGTTATTAGGGGGACTGGGGGGGGAGGAAGCAATGCCGCTTGCCCGCAGCCTCGGGGCTGTCGGCGTGGAGGCGAGAAGGGGTGTCTCTTTCTCCCCTCCACTCACGGGTATTATCGCCCCCCTTCGCGCTGCCAACTACTCCCCACCCCCTTCTCGTCACTGACCCCCACGGAGTCTGCAAACTACCCCCTCAACCCGCTCCTCGCCCGCCCCCCAAATACACACACCCCTTTCCCTTCCTCGGAAGGGGAAACACCCTCAAGAGGTGGGGAAATTTGGGGGGAGGCGGGGGAGTCCTTTTCGGAAGAGTCATCCAGGCTGCACCGCCTCCCGGCTTGTTTGTATGGGGCTCCCCCGCGCCGGGCTGAGGAGGAGCCTAATCCTGGAGCAGGTTGAAGGAAGCAGAGAAAGATGGGGGGTATGAAGGGGTTGCATCCGAGCCATCCCGACCGAGCCTTAGCGGCCCAGGGAGGCTTTGCTACGCCGGGAAGATGACCAGGCTCGGGATAGGCAAGAATGCCTTTTCCCCCCGTTACAGGGGAAAGAGAAGGGGGCAAGGTCCTCCTCCCTCCCACCCCACCCCGGGAAAGGAGATGTTCTCGGCCAGCCGGGGATCCCAATCCTATAATTGTCACCAGAGTTGCGCATCCTTGAGGGGGAGGGGTTGGGGGGAGGGGAAAGAGGAGAGGGGGAGGGGAAAGAGGCGGAATGAGACTTTGACTGTGATTGCTCCCACGGCTGCAAAGGGAAATGAATGTACCTGACAGCAAAGCAGGCCAAACTTGAACTATCCTCGGTTAACTTGATCGGAAATGACATCTGAAAGGATCATAAACCTTGACGACTCGATCCCCAGAGGGTTACTGTAGGTTGGTTTTAAGCCTTTTTTTTTTTTACTTAAACCGCATGAATATTGTAAACATGAGTTTATGAGCATTGTCCCAAACGTGTGCTTCCTGTGATACCCATGCGGAAGAAATAATTCAAAGTGATTTCCTCACTTAAAAAACGCAGGTGATTACCCAGTACTCTTAACCAGTTTACCAGCTGTATTATGGCATTTTACATGCCAACTCATCCTTATATGTTTTAAGTCATTTCATTCATAAACCTTTTTAACCTTGGCTTGTCATCTCCCTCCACCACAAACCTGTGAACAAGCTGCTAAATAGAACAGAGTTGTACTTTATTCCCTTACCTCTTGGTGGAGATTCGATTGGCAACCGGAAATGCAGAGGAAAATGGAGATGGAAAAATCATCTATAAAGTGAAAAATCTAACCTTAATCACCTTGATTATTCCTCTTTAAAAGAGGTCGGATTATAACGAACTTCAAAAGCATCAGATCTTGTATGTCTTAGAAGAATGACAAAGTAGCTTAGAGGGAAACATGGTAATTACATGGTAACTTCTAGTTTTATTAGACTACAATAGGAGGAATGTGTCCTGCTTCTGGGGCTAAAGAGGGGCTGTGAAGAGCCCAGCTGTGTGGGTGATAGTTTCTTTTTGTCTAAATATGGAAGGTCAAATAGTTGCTACACGCTTCCTGTTGAAGAACCTTAGTTTTTAAATGACTAGCTTTTAAAAGTTTGCTGTGCATTTATTGTTCCTTACTCAGTGTTACTGTGATATAGTTACTCAGAACTAGAATTGTAAATGTTTTAATGCTTTGTTGGAGTAGAGAAGAGTTGGTTAAAATGTCATTTCCTTTTTTAAAAATGTGGCAGTCTTCCCCCCAAAAAAAATTTGTCAATGATCAATAAGTCTTATTTTCCTATCCTGCATGATACACTTAAAGTATAAGTATGATTCTGTTATAGATAAAAGATATTTTACTGGATGTGATCACTCACAAAAATAACTTTAAATTTTCAGACATCTTTAAATATTCAGAGATTCTAGACAGATTTCCTACTCTGTTGCCATTGTTCTGATTTATGTGTTTCACATAGATACTTAAGTATTTCAGAGTAAAATACATTTCTCTAAATCTTCCTGCCTTTCCCTCTTTAAAGTCCAAACCAAAATATCACCATTACCACCAACAACTACCCATGTAACCTACATAACATTTTATTTCTGCATTTCACTAATGTACTTGTGCAATATTGTGTATTATGGACATTTTTTGTTTGGTTAGCTATAAACTCAACTTAGGCAAAAGTTTTCTATTTGAATTTTATCTCCAATGCCTTTCTGGTGCACAGCACTGTGCTTTAACAAATACAAGTAAATTTAATTGCAAGGTTATTGTTGGGAATTGGAAATAATTTTTAAAGGACCTATATAGGTGAGTTGTCATTAGTCCAGAGCTTTTGGAGGATAGTTTTTTTAATATATAGTATTTCTCAAGCTCTGCAGTGCTAAATTTAAAGCATTTTTAAATGCCTTAACTTTTCAGTACTAGGAATGTTCAGTACTCTGATCCTGCCAATATACATCCCTGCTATATGTGCTGATTATGTCTAATAATTTTCATCTGCCTGATAAAATGGGAATTTTAGTATATCTTTACCCTTTCCCTTATTTTTCAGTTAATAAAATTGATCAAATGAATCTCTTTATAGCATTTAGTCCTAATTGATAAATGTTACTGTCAAGCTGTCTTTACCATGTTCCAAATGTGGCATCACCAACTATGATAAATGTTAGATAATACACATTTGAATATATTATCAGACAAAAACCATTCACATGTAGGGCAAAAAATATTGGACTTGAAAGTTTGTACTCACAATCTTAATATATTCTAAGCACCCCCTAGCTAGGTCCCAGAAAAGTCACTTATGGGGAAAGTGAGGAAGGAGGGAAGGTATGGAAGAAGTTTTGTTTTTACAATAACATGGAGTTATTGTGATTGGACAAGTCCCAAGTTAATGGGAGTTGGTACTTTTTTTTTTTCAATAAACATATTTTAGACCAAATTACTACTGTTTGGAAATACTTTTCATTGGCAATGTGATCTCAAGTCTAAATCAGTCACAATAAAATGAACAAGGAAAAAAATGCAATTCTAAATTATATTATGAATGTATAAAATATATCTAAATGTATGATGTGAAAAATTATTTTTTAATAAATTGTGTATAAAAAAGGTATAGTTAATTGTTTCTGGGTCTTTAACAATATTCCTAAATTTAATTTTTTAAAAAAATCTACTTAAACAAGCAGAAATATAAAGAACTTCCATAAACATCTATAAACATTTGGTGTCACTAAGCAATTTTCATTTTTGAAGAGGTCCAATGATGACTTGTCCTTGAATTGGATTTAAATGAGGCAGAATTGCACAAAGTCATCAGCCTCACCTTCTTGAGTCATATAAGACCAGGGGGCAAGACTAAAGTCAAGATGATTGGTGATGGTCCAGGATACAGTGAATGAGCCATTTTTGTGGCCATTACCAACAAGTTTTTTACATCTATCCATTCCACTGGGGAAAGTCTTCACGTGCTTGAAGTAGATGGCCCCCTAACACACCAACAGGTTTGAGGCCTGTCAGTTATCCTCAATCTGATTTAGTCCATCTGTAGAAATGGGTGTGACTGCTGGACACATGGCTTCTTGGTGAGAGTTGGATGAGACACCACGGGTGAATGAAGCCCTGAAAGAGGCTTTGGCAAGCCCTCACACCAAAGATGCTAGTCCTCTCCCAACACCCCATTAGGTAAGGTAAGGAAGAACATAATTATTTTAAGCAATGAGGCAGCAATATTTGAAGATTTTCCTATGGCAAATCAATTCTACATGGAGACAAAACTAATAAACCAGTAAATTAATGAATTATGAGAATGATGACTTCACATTTTTAAATAATAGGCTAAGCTTCCAGTGCCTACCTACAGTTAGGTCAGCTTTCTGAACAACCTAATATGATGGCATTAGTACCTTATTCAAAAAACTAGTCAAGTTTCTTGGATTCTTCTCTAATAGGCTGAACCTTGCCCTAACATACTTTACAAATAGAAATCAATCACAACCCTGTCATTTCATAAAAATTGGTTTATTTGCCCTTTGGTTTTATATCTCCCATTTTTGATCTTTAAAATATTACTGGCATTGACTTGGCTATCACCAGTCACACTTTTTGTTTGCTAAAAATATGTAGTTCAACTGAGCCAGCTGATATGAACTCAAAGACAATGAGATATACTCTTAGTCTCTCCTTATATATTTAGACATCAATTTAGAACTTAGGCTCCAAAGAAGATGTGCCAAGGTCATCTACTGCATCCTAGGCCATAACCAAGTCATCTTAATTTTTTTCAACTGGACTTCAATGACTCTGAAAAAGAGAGTAAGGCTGATGATGACTTTGTATAACACTGCCTCACACTTCAATCCAATTCTCACATAAATGAAGAAGCTACTCCATGCCACTGATTGTCTGAAAATAAAAGATGAACAACAAAAATGAATATAAACTATTAGCCATTTTTTTCTGAATTTTTTTCCCAATTACATGTAAAAATTTTTAACATTTTTTAAAAATTCTGAGTTCTAAATTTTCTTTCTCCCATAAACAATTTGATATAGGCTTTATGGGGGGGAGGTGTAATGCAAAAGATTTACATATTGATCATAATTGTGAAAGAAAACACCCCCTAGAATAAAACATGAAAAAAAAAAAAAAAGAAAAAGTAGGATGCTTCAATCTGTATTCAGACCTCCATCAATTCTTATTCTGGAAGCACTTTTCATCATGAGTCCTTTGAAATTTTCTTGGATCATGATATTCCTGAGCCATTTTTTGTTTCATTTTTTCCAGTTCAATGTCTTTCTCCTTGACAGAGGAAAAAGAAACAAAATGAAAATTAAGAAATTCTGCCTTCTTTCCATTGAAGGTATAATCAAATCATTCACTGAGAGCAGTAGTCTTTTTTTCTCTTTTATAATTACCTTTTTCTCAGTATAGTTTTTAAAAATCATTTTTGTCAATCCTTAGCTTTCCTAGACAACTTCTACTCATCTTGAACTTTACACTTCACACCATTCCAATAATAACCTGCCAATTAATCTATTAATTAAAAGACCCATATTAAATGCTTACTATGTGCCAGGCACTGTGCTAAATAATGAGGCCTAATAGTGATAATCATGATGATGATTATAATAGGAAAAACAAAATATATAATTCAGCAAATCTAAAATAAGTTAAAATTAGATGAAACTTAGCCTTAGAGAAATAGTACTAACAACTGGGAAGACCAGATGTCTTCTGTAAAATCTAGCATTTGTGAGAGCTTAAAAATAGGTATTTATATTTGGTTGATAAAGTCCTGATGAACTTACATTAGTTTCTTCAGACAGCATCCCTTTTTATTCTTTCCAATTGTTTGTCTTTGTGTTTTTAAAATTTCATTCTTGAGATCTTGCCTTGTCTTCTGTATTAACTTTCCCTGTAGAATTTTATTTCAAGAGATCTCAACCATGGGTCTTATGAATGTTTTAAAATTTTATTCTATTGTACATAGCAGCAAGAAGATTATGTAATGATCAACTCTCTTGGACATGGATCTTTTCAACAATGAGGTGATTCAGGCCAATCCCAATAGACTTGTGATGAAGTGAATCATCTACATCCAGAAAGAGGATTGTGGGAATTGAATGTGGATCACAACATAGTATTTTCACCTTTGTTATTGTTTGCTTGTTTTTTGTTTTCTTTCTCATTTTTTTTCCTTTTTGATCTGATATTTCTTGTGCAGCATGATAAATGTGAAATAAGTATAGAAGAATTATGCATCTTTAACTTATATTGAATTACTTGCTTTCAAGAAGGAGGGTGGGAGGAAAGGAAGGAGAAAAATTTGGAACACAAGATTTGCAAGGGTCAATGTTGAAAACTATCTCCATATATTTTGAAAATAAAAGGCTATTATTTAAAAAAAAACACCCACAAAAAAATCTACTACTTTGAAATCTAAAGTATGAGGTGTGTGGCAGAACAACTATATTCTGTCTTTCCTCTTATCATAAACTCTTTGAAGGGGATGATCTCTTCCCTACATGATTCCCATCATTTCCACTCCAGCAACCAGTCCCTCCCTGTTAATAAACAAATATAAGTAGAAATTTCTCTTGTTGGTTGTACAACTTCAATGGTTTTCAAAAATTTTTATCTTAAAACCTCTTTACATTCTTTTGATGTGAAAAAGTGTTTTTATATGAGTTATATCTATTGATATTTGCCATAGTAGAAATTAAAATGCCTTAGTATAATTATGAAAATGGTTTTGACCCTGTGGACCTCTGAAAGCAACTCTCAAACCCCCAGGAGTCCTGAGACTACATTTTGAGAACCACTCTTCTACCTTTTTTAAAAAAATAAAATTATTAAGGCAAGACAAGGTATAATTAGCTGTGATTTTGACAGAAGAGCTAGAAGCAAAGTTGGTTCTGCAAGTCAGCAAGACCCTGGCTAAGTCACTTACTTCAATTTCATCAACTATAAAATAAAGATAATAGTATTTACCTCCTGGGGTTGTTGTAAGGATCAAATGAAGTAGCATTCACAAAAAGCTGCTTAGCCCAGTGACTGACTCATAGTAAGTACAACAAATGCTGATTTCCTTCCCTTAATAAAGGTCCAAATAATTGAGGTTTCTGAACTTACTATACTACTGTGCCAGGTTTATTTTCTAAACTCACATCTATTTCTTTTTCTGCCTGAATGATCTATAGCAAAAGCAGGCCCTGGGAAGTTAATTTTTAAAATGCTGATTAAATAAATGAGACAACTCTAGTTAATAGATTGGCAGATAAGCTGAAGCTGAGAGGCAATGTATTTGTAATGTTTACAGCTGGCCAGACAATAAGGGTTCAAATAATGTCTCTGTCCCATACTGACTTTGTGATTCTAGGCAAAGTTATTTAACCTCTCAGTGATTCTCTAATTTTCTAAGTTCTCCAGAAGGTACTGACAGATACATTGGTAAGAGAAAGCTGTTTTCATCAACAAATTTACAAATCTAGTTTCTTTAAATATATAATGGGACCAAATTTGTAATGGAAACAGGAGCTTCTAGATGTGAAAATGAAATTGATAGTAATCACTAACCTCTTTCAATGGGTCTGGACCATAAATCCTCAATCTTGCCTGGTTTCTTCACAACACCTCTCCTATTGACATCTGTTGCTTCAAGGAAGACACAAGTATAAGATCTAGGCAAACTTTTTTTTTAATCATTGAGTGAGAGGTTACATATAAAATATAGACAGTTTTTGCATCTAAATAGGAAAAAGAAATAGAAGCATTAATGAATGATATTCCCCAGATGTATGCTATCTCCCATCATTCTTTCTTTCCCTCATATTTTTTTTGTCCTCCCTACTTTAAAATATCTCATTGTGCTCCCTGGTCTTTTATCTTTTAGTCTGCTTGGAGTCCCTTTCCTTTACAGGTCATCTATTTCTTTTGGCTCTTCTCCTTCACCCTGCTTTCAGGTCTGCTTTTTCTAAAGGTAGGTTGAAGTTCTAAGTGGATTAATGTTATCTATATTTGTGCCTTCATCACCTATACTACTTTTCTCTAAGGACTAGAACAACTTACAAAAAGGAGTAAAATGCAAAGTCACCTATACAAGTGTCAAACATTCAATATAGTTAATGTTAGGTAAACATATCAATATGTTTAAGTATACAGATCAATAAACTTATGGGAATACTCTGCCCATGTATGGAAAGGATCCAAATTTGCCAATGATATCCTCTTTCCTATTTATTCACTGGAAAAGTATCAACTGCTAAGAGAAATATTTAAAGCATGCTTTGTTTGTGATCAAAATTTCCCTTAATTTTAACTTCAGAAAAATTTGTCAATTATCATTCAGTTTGTTAGTTTTGTATTAGAATAGCACCATTATAGATGATTAAGAAAAGATGTCTGCATCAGTCGGTGAGTAAAAAAAATTAATCACTTTGAGATAGAAAAAAAAACTGACAGTAAAATATTGTATTATTGATAGGTGTGACTCCTTTTCTATTATTCAAAGGCAATTATAAAATTTGTTAAAATTTGTAAAACTTAATAAACTTAAGATTTATAAAATATAATTAAACATTTTCTAAACGAGTTGAAACTAGCAGATTTTGTTTAACTTGGTGGCAGAACAGATTAATAAGGAAAATTGATAGCAATGCAATTTACTGTCCTCTAATTCTCAAGTGTATTCTATATAGTTAAGGTCACCAAATAGTATAATAAGTTATTATGTCTGGAATATATCCAAATTTCATCAAGCTTAATCATTTAAAACTCTTCCAAGAAACAAGAAGCTAAAATGTCACAAATTGCTAGTACTAAAGTTCATGATTTTCCTCATGAAAGAACCCTTAGACTTTCATGTCAAAAGTTAATCTTGTTTCAGACTTAAGTCTAACAAGTTTGTTTATCTGGTTCAGCTATGCGAAAGGGAAGAAAAGCTATGAGAAGCAGACACATTGCTATTAGCAGAAAGTGACAACCAATAAGCTCTATGACTGAGAATCTATAAAAGCAGATACAAGAATTTTAAAAGCATGGTAATCTACATGGTACAATTTAGTATAAAGACATACAACTCTACATACTTCAATAGCCCCTGGTGACTTTATACAAGACATTAATTTTGTCTTCTTGCCACTTATCAATCATAGCTCCCAATGTATTCATCATTCTCCTCTTTCTCCCTATATCAAAAGGCCACTGGATCTGCCCATGACTTCTCATTCTTCTTTAGGCCTATTTTCCATGAGAAACTATTTAAGAAGTAACTTGGCAAAGCAGGACTAAGTACTAAACTTGGAATCAGGAAGACTTGGATTCTAATACTACCTCTGATCCTCACTAGCTCTATGCCCATGAACATATCAATGTTTGGCACATAAGAAACTCTTAATAAATGCCTGTTGAGTAATCTAACCTTTCTGAGGTTTATTTTCCTCATTAGAAATATGGAGATAATTCCAGCAGTACTTACCTCCACAGAGTTACTTTATACTGAAATAACTTGTATAATGTACTTTACAAATTTTAACTGTGCTATTTGGGTAGGTATGTGATCTCATATAGATGAGAATTTTCTCTCACAGTCCATAATGTAACCTGGCAACCTGGCCAAACCTTGTCATCTGATATTAACTTTTGTCTATGTCTTCCTATAATTCCTTCACATAGGATCCCCTACAGTGAAGATTATACTCTAGATCATTTTACAATCATTTTGTGAATGCCAATGAAGGATACTAGCTATCCTCATTTTTGATATATGACTAGCCTATCTTTCTTTCCACTCATGCACCTTTCTGTTTGATGTCCTTTATGCCAATTTTCCCTTAATGATGTATTGCAGCCTACTCTTGCTCACACATTTCTCACCATTGCCCTTTGGGTAATCTACAACTTTCACTCTTTGAGGATTATGGAATTTCATGACTCATAGCCCTACAGTATGATTTAAAGAATATTGTTGTCAAAATAATAAGCCTAACTTTTTATGATCACAAAATGCTAGAAACAAAGTAGGTATTTGTTAATTGGAGAATGATTAAACATCAATATATGAAAGTGACAGAATATTAAAGCATTGTAATAAATATTCTTTTACCTACTTTGGGTGGATAGTTTAGCTAAACTCCTTTGAGTAACTATAGAGCCTATTTAGGAGGTTCTAAAATATTCTGGAGTTTGAAACAATTAGCAAGATGTCACATAAAAGCAGGAACACCTGGACTCTGCATTGGATACACTCCCTAATAACAGCAAATAATTTGACCACCTGTTTTGTACTTAATTTGATATTAATAAGTATAGAAAAGTTATTACTATTATTTCTTTGAAATAATCTTGAATATACTTGAGTCAGATATGATTAGAGAAACACAAAAAGATTTATATGAATGAATATAAATCATAGTAGAATCATATTTAGAGTGACCCACAGTGATATAGAAAACACTAAAAGAAAGCAAAACTTAGAATTGCAATAATCAAATATGATCCCAAAGAACAGGGGTTAAAACATATTTCTGTCCTCTGAATCAGGAAAGGCTAGGAGTATGGAACATTGCAGATATGCCCTGTAGGACTTGGGTCATTTTGTGAGTCAGTTTTGCTTAATTGTTTTCCTTTGTTACAAGGAAGAGTTCAAAGCATGAGGGAATATATTAAGAAATGACTGTAATGTAAAAGACCAAAAGCATACAGAAAACTTGTAAAGTCTAATGGGGTGAGGGAATAACAGACAAAAGGATTCAGCAATAGGTGGAAGAAAACCAGGGGGAAGCCATCACCTTGCTCCCTGGAATTCAAACAAGTCAGGGGATCCAGGTTCAGTTTCTTCCCTCTATGAGGGCAGAAATAGTCTTGACGGTACTCACTCATTCATTTACATTCTGCCCCCACACTTTAGGTAGGGGGTTCACCCAAACTGTATTGATAATAGATCATTCTTTCATTTACTTATTTTTTCTGGGTGGAAAGTTCAGCTGAATTTTTATACATTACCAACAAAATGCATCAGCAAGAGATACAAAGAGAAATTCCATTCAAAATAACTATCGATAGTATAAAATATTTGGGAATATATCTGTTCAATATTCTATTAGAAATGCTAGCCTTGGCAATAAGACAAGAAAAAGAGATTAAAGGAATTAGAGTAGGTCATGAGGAAACCAAATTATCACTCTTTGCAGATGATATGATGGTATACTTAGAGAACCCTAGAGAATCAACTAAAAAACTATTAGAATTAATCCACAACTTTAGCAAAGTTGCAGGATACAAAATAAATCCACATAAATCATCAGCATTTTTATACATCAC